>CM075850.1:107143055-107342508 GCA_037975125.1 Latrodectus hesperus | reverse complement strand
TCCCAAAAGATCATGTCCAAACGGCACACATGGTTGTGTGTGTCAGGTCATGAGGAAGCAGAATTACATAGGAAAGAGGGGTCGGAAACTCGATCGTGACAGTGAAATTACATCGTGACCGTCACGCAAAGAAAAGATAACAAACGGTGTAAAAATCATTAGTTTACAACAAAACTGTACCAAATGGAAATGAAAAAAACTACAATTTATAGTAAGTGCTCAAAATTGCCCCCATAAGCTGCGATGCATGCTTCACATCGGCGCCGCATATAATCGCGAACTAGTTCGAATTGGCCAGTAGTCTCCCGGACACGTACTGCCACTTCAGCGATACGTGCCATGAGGTCCATGTCCGATGTAACGGGTGTCTCGTACAATACAGACTTTAGGTATCCTCAGAGGTAGAAATCCGGGGGGATTAGGTCCGAGGATCATGGTGGCCATGGTACAGGGCCACCTCTGCCAATTCAGCGATTTGGGTACGTCAAGTCCCGGAACTGCCGTACATTCCTGTGGAAATGTGCAGGAGCCCCAATCATGCTGGAACCACATGTTGAGGCGTGTCGTTGTAGGAACATCCACTAACAACGTGGACTCGTCCATTGCCATCTATAGCGCCATACACGTAATGCATGTCTGCCAATTCTGCATTGCTGTATTGGTTCATCCTTTCTCTGCCTCGTCCGAGCTTTGAATGATCCGACTGCCCGCGCTTATCGCCCTCTAGCGGATTACGATCGCGTTTCCGACCACCCTTTCCGATGTAGTTCTGTTTCCTCATGACCTGACGACACAAACATGTGTGCCGTTTGAACATGACCTTTTGGGACACCTTGTATATATATATACAGGGTGTCCCAAAATTTCATATATATATATAGAGCAATACAGCATTTCTGCTAATTGATTAATGTATTGATTAAATTATGACAAAATGTTTGAAGTAACTTGTTTTAAGATCAAACCAAGTGATCAAACAACACAATGATTGTCTTGAACTTTTAAATCAGCTACACACTTTTAGAACATAGATAATATATGATTGAATATGTAAAAAACATTTTAAATTTACGCTATCTTATTTTACAGACATTACTGCCCTTTTTGGAGAAAGCAGCTGCAAATGATGATGGTTACAAAGTGGCTGTTCTTAACATTTCTGCTGCGTTAGGCAGTATCACCAATACGGGAACTGAGTTTGACTTAAATGTTGCTTCGTACAAGATGAGCAAGGTAACAAATTACTGTACATATTTCATTCGATACCTAAAATAAATATACTACTCTAAAAATGCCTATTTTTTGTTTCGTTGAACATGAAAATATATAAACTTTATATATATTACGATTATCATATATAATATACAATACTGGACACTCGAAATGCTTATACCAAGAAGACCAGAGATAAAACAGCGAAATGTATTGAGCAACATGTTATAAAAAATCAAATTATTGAAATGAAATCCTTTTGTGAAGTGTGGATGATGACAAAATCAGTAGATAGTATAGCCTATATTGTAGCATATAACCGATACCACACTCCTGGGCATAAAATCAAAGAGGCTTTGTAGGTATCTTTGGACTACAGTAATCTTTACTGCTTCCACATTTTGCCAATGTTAATCTGGCATTGTAGCAAGTGGTTTATCCCGAGCCAGTTGTTGAGTAGTATTGATCACTCGTTTTCGCTTGGCGATAGATTAGGAAACAATCCAAGGAAGCTATTCTACCTAATGGGTTAAGAAAGACTCTTGAATATTATGCGCTGCTTAGGATAACGCATTATTTTATTGGAACTGAAAGTATGGAGGAAGACAAGCTCCAACAATTCAAAGATGTAGCGGTACTGATCAGTGTACCAGCAATGCTCTCTAAAGGGTTGTGGGACTAAATTTTTATATCATCCTAAACCATGATATCGGGTTTCAGGACCAATGTGGCAATACATAACATAACAATTCTGCTGTCTCTTTCTATTGTATCACCAAACTCGAATTTGACCATCGTCTGGTTGCAGGCAGAAGCGGGATTCGGCAGGCAATGTCATGTTATTCCGTTGACCATGCCCGTAGTTTATTTTGGGCGTAAATGCTTGTGGTTTTGAAGCAGGGGTCAACGAAGCAGTAGATTCCTTAGGAATATTCTTCTCATCTGCTCTCATTAATTTGACAACCTTAATTCAAATTCTTAGGTTGAAACACACCTCTTATTGTGGTGACGAGACATTATAGAAATCCATCTTTGTCATTATGATCTTTGCCTCGATAGATACCAGCCACAATACATTGACCTGCGGAAGTAGTAGCAACTCGTATTCTGCGTACCACTATAGCAATTCTGCATGCTAGTGAATAGGTATAGAACACAGCGGGAAGCACTTTTAATCATGTAAGACTTTTTTAACGTGTGCCTCGCCATTTGATGACCGAGCCTAACTTTAACGGCTAATTTCAGAACAATCCATCGACACTTACATAAAAAATACCACTCATGTTGTCAATGAAATGCTGAGAAATGAATAGGCTGCCTATGCAATGCATATTAGTATTTTTAATTACTGGCTATACGTCCTGTTCCTTGATGCATTTTATTTACAGACTTCAGATATTCCTTGATGACATAACTAATCATTTCTCTCTTAGTCAGAATCGAATTTGAACTACAACCATTATTTGCTTTTTATAAACATCATTGAGATGATTAGGAGCAACACTCGCCACTTCAACGACATGTAGCAACTATTCCTTTTCTTTTGGATAATCAATTTTATTTCCTTTATACATCGATAGCCGTACTACTTCGTTACTCTAATATTTTATTTAAGCATACCCAATGATATGCACTATCTTGGCTCTACTATATATACGATGGTCATAAATTCTAACAATATGACACAGTCATATAATAAGTTTTAATGATTTTGATCACAAGATTAAGAATTTAAACATGGTGCTGTCACAGCATCGAGATCATTATTTCTCAAAGAACTTTGCATCATGAATTAGCTGCAATATTTTGTGCAATCATTTGAAACATCCAAAGATATTACTAGAAACCACCTTATCATTAAGCGTTTGATTTCCAATCTGCATTATAAGAAACAAAATATTAACCATTATGCACCTGGGACCTGAGCAGCTACCAGGCGCGTCGGTAGGCGGTGGATCACCGAACGTCTTGTAGGAATGACAGGATAGCCTTGAATATAGAATCAGAGGCCGCGAACCAGCTCCCGTAAACCCTGGTGTTATGCTTTCCGTGCCTAGGGCTAATTGGCACGGTATTGGTGTCTTAACGGAGCCTCTAGTTGCCTGGCAAACTTCTAGAGTAATTTGCCTTGCCCACTATCTCAGGCAATGCTGGGTGGACTTATATTACCTGAGCTTATAAATTGTTATCTTGTGGCTCAAAGACACAAGAAATAACAATCCTTTCTGCATCTACAGGTGATGCCTCTGAAGTTGACCTTGCTGAAAAAGACAAGTGAACTCAAAGGCTGTCTTGTAAAGGGGCAGTAATGAATCCTTCACTTGAGGTAGAAATGACCTCCAAACCATCTTCTGGTGAAAGTCAGGAAGCTATCCCTAGTATGACTGACTCTCTGACCAGATGGGACTATTTCAGCAAGACCCTATCTGCTGGAAATGTCATACGCAAGAGGAAACGGCAGAGCATATCATTTATGAATGAGAGGCTCTTGCCCTCCCTAGATGAACCTCTTTAGGCATCATCCATACTAGAGAGTTACACCTAGACTCCATTAAAGGGTTATCGGACTTTATTAATAAAGTAGGTGACCCGAGCATCTGGAACTAGGAAACATTGGGTTTGGAGTTAATGGTACAAAATGCTGATAAAAGCAGAGGTGCCCAATGACATACAAACCCAATTCTAAGAAGAAGAAGAACCATTATGCTGGTCCCATTAGTCCAGAATATTTATTAAAACCTTGAGTATGATATATTATACAAATTTTAAAATAGATTGGTTGTACATACAAGAAAGTTGACGGTTAATAATTTAATTTACATTTTATATATTTTTACATTTATTAAATATACTATCCTTTTAGGCTGCTTTGAACATGGCAATGAAAGTGTTGGCGCATGCTGTTAAAGACAAAGGTGTCTTAGTCGTGATGATGTGTCCAGGATGGGTGAAGACAGACATGGGCAACAAGGAAATAGCGGAGTTGACACCCGAGGAGAGCATATCTGCGATGATCAAAACTCTGGAAAGATTGGATGAAAGCCATCATGGTATTTTCCTGGATAGATTGGGAAACACATACCCATTTTAAATTTTTTTTTAACTTCTGAAATATTTCATATTAGGTCGTAATTGTGTATAATTCATATGTAAATCACAATAAAAAGAAGACATTTCACAAACATTAAATCAAGTTTATATTTATTTATGAACATTATAATACCAATATAAATTACATTACAATATTACGAAAGATAATGTATGTTAAAAGATGTATAATAAAAGGCGTGGCACGTTACCATTTTCTAAGCTTGTCTGGAATTTTCTGGGCTTCTCCGTTGGATCACATGAGTATGGCTTACTATTTGCGCATGAAAGACTATCTCCGGCGATCTGTTTGTTGCTCAATGGTCATATTTTGAAAAGGAATGAGTAGACTGGAATTTGGTTTAAAGTGAATTCCGGAACCCTACAAATAATCAAATCTGAAGGTGGCAATCGAACCCGTGTCCGAATATATTTGGTTCAACATCAACAAAACGCTAACCTTTTTTGACTGTCAGCTGCCGCACGATTCTCGCTGGATGTTCACATTTTGCAAGGGATTTTGGTTGTTAAAAATAAGCATTATGAGAAATCTAACGTGCTCTTCACGGTCCAATAATGGGACGACGTTCAAAGGGTCTCTAAGTTTTGATCTAAGCTACTGTTGAACATAGGTTGATGGATGTTGAGTTTCTGTCAGCTTGATCTGTCGGAATTTTAGATTTCTTAACTTGACACTCAGGATTAAGTTCACAATCAAATCTTTTCAAAAGGCAAGTCGTCACATATTCAGATTAAAGCATATTCAAATGTATTCTCTTTGCAAGTCTTAAACCATTAGGTTATCTGGTACACATCGTAGCATCATGAAAAACAGCAATCTCGTTGTTACCTGTAGGAATGCAGGTCAAGCCAAGGGCCGTTGCTGTAGTTGCATCAGCATACTTCCCTGTACCTAGCCCTGAGTTGGACTCTACCAGTTAGATAGAAGCAGTCGGGTGTAGTCTTCGTGATTCTGAAGCAGGTACCAAGCAGAAGACCCCCAACACTTGGCCTACCACCCCAGAGGTATCATTTCACTTGGAGGACATTACGACCATGACCAGTTTCAACGTGCCCTAGCCACCATTAGCGAACTCGACGGATCTTCGTTTAAGCCGGGATTCGAACTCATTATGTTTCGATTATGAGAGCGACGCCTTCACCAATCAACCCTGCAATGAGCCTAGTAGTTAGAGCATCGGCCTTCCGTCCGGAAGGGTGGGGTTCGATTCTCAATGTTATTCAAGATCCACCGAGTATACGCGATAAATCTGTGAAATCGAAAGTTCTGTGGTCGGACGTTGAACCGTTACCATGGGTGTAATGGTCTGGAGAAAATTTCCTCCCCATCCATATCAATGTCAAAAATGGGAGTGAAACCTCTGGTGGAGCCATCTATCGGAGGAGTTTAGAGCAAAGTTGTACTTTCACCTTCTTGGTGCCCAACTTAAATTCGCAAAGCCAACGGCTTAGCGAACTTGGCTTGCCCAAGTATCATACGTAACAACAACAGGTCAAGCATTGGGGGTCTTCTGTTTGTGGTTCCTGCCTCAAAATTACGAAGACTCCCACCCAACTGCTTCCATCTAACTATTAGAGCCCAGGACTAAGCACAGAGAAGTACACTGGTGCAACAACAAACCAGTAGGTGCTACTATGATTTGGGAGTTATGTCATCAGTTTGAAGAACCTCAATCAAGTTGATATGTTTGAGCATACAATTGTAATTTCTTGTCATTGCTATATGAGCTCCAAAGATTTTATTGGAAGTAATTGGAAGATGTTATTTTCTTCCAAGACTTAGCGCTAACTAAAAAGAATCTTCCGTTTCAGTTATAAATATTGAGGTAAGCACGATTACATATATCATAAAAAAATAACTTCTAAATTTTGAATGTATGCAGAATTTAAAGCAAGGAATTTTTGATAATCATTTAATTATTTTAATCAATTTACAAAAATTTGCTTGATTAATTTTTCTTCAATTTGATGAGCGTCTTTATCTTAATCTGAAGTTCTTAATGATTTATGTTATTTACATGCTTGTAACATTTTATTGAAATAAAATTACCCGATAATTACGTTTCCCAAGAATTGCTCGAAATTCAAATACTTAATTGAGTTATTAATTTGTCATCATGCAAAAAAAAATCATTAATTTTTTTTCATGAATAATTAACATGAAAATTTTGTGTGAAACCACTTATTATATACAGAAAATTGGTTTGGAGAATTCGATTGGTACTTTACAGAAACTTCTAGATCTTAAGAGGGTTCATTTAACAAGAGAATCTATTGTTTAAAATAAATTCTAAACTGAAAATGGACAACTAACTCAGCTACTTAAGATGGGGACATGAGATTGTCCATACGACAGTTAAAATCAAATAGCATATTAAAATATAAAAATTGACTATTCAAAGCTAGTTACACAAATTATCATATATAACAAAATATCTCAAGAATTGTTTTCTATAACTCATGAACACTTAACTGGTATATTTTAAATCGTAACACCGCACACATTTTCAAGAATACAATATTTATCTGTTGTTACTATAGGAAGGACAATTTAATACAATTTCTCCTGCATTTTTTATTGTAGTGTATATAAATAGTGTAGGAAAAAAACGGTTTTATTTTCATCCAAATTTTAAAAAATGTCGGGGGGGGAATTTTGAAAAACCTCAATTCTGAAATTTTTCTGATCATTTAGAAATTTTGGAGTTTCTTCTATCAGACATATTTTTTAAAATAAATAAAAGTCCACTTATTTTATAGTTTCTACTACTAATTACGGTACTAGAAAGTTTTCCATGAAAAAAAAAATATTGCCACAAGGACCAATAAAGAATAACTTCAAAAATTTTTCTTTCTATGTATTAATTTATGAATTTATAAAGACAAAATTATGGAAATGACAATATTTATTTTGACAGTCTTGAAAAATATATCTTTAAATTACTTTATTAAATATTTATTCCTCATTTTTAATATTTTAACAAGTATTTTTGTTTTTTCAGTACGAAACTATTTCATTTTCGTAATAGAAGACAGGGCATTTTTTTTGGGCATATTTACTTAGTTTACTTCACTTCTTCACATATATGTAAACCTAAACAATACATTAAACGAAAGATTGGTTGTGAGCTTAATTCGTCAACATTCCATAAAATTTCCATTTATCCCCAAAATTTTTGAGGTTCAAATTTTCCTGGAATTTTACATTTCTATACATAAGCTGCAAAAAGGAAAAATCACAAGATACCTGAATATCTTTTGATTAGATGGCGTGATCATTTTAAAGCTATGCTAAAGGGTATAAATAATTGCAAAGGTATGAATAATGTACAGCCCATTTCATGTAGTGAAAATGACGGAATAAAGCATGGGCCACCAACTACTAATGATTTTGAGAGGGAATTCTAAAAATCAAATCATAATAAATCTCCTGCACTAGAAAGAATAAAAGTTGAACTCATAAGCACATCAATGAGACAGTAAGTTAAATAAAGAATTTCATAAACTTATTTTTTGAGTCTGGATCCAGGAACGAAAGCGCACTGAATGGGAAAAAGGATGTCTGTCAAATTTATAAAAAGCGGGATAAAATGGAATGTTACAATTACAGGACTATCTCTCTCTATAGCTATGAAATAACCAATTACAGGGGTATCTCCCTACAGCAAAATCTCCTCAACTATTCTTTACAATCGATTACCTTCAAAGTTATTGGCAACTACCAATGTGGTTTACAAAAAGGAAAAACATCAAATACATTTCATTGGATAAATTCTTGAAAATAACTTTAGAGTATAACATCGATATCTGTCTTTTTTTCATTGATTTTAAAGCTGCATATGACAGCACTACTTCTTCTTCGAGTTGGGTTTGTATGTCATTGAGCACCTCTGCTTTTATCAGCATTTTGTACTGTTAACTCCAAACCCAATGTTTCTTAGTTCCATTTGCTCGGATCACCCACTTTATTAATAAAATCTGATAACCCTTTAATGGAATCTAGGTGTAACTCTCTAGTATGACAGCACTAAGAGAAGAACTATTAGAAGCCGTGAGAGAATTCAATAACTCTTACTAGAACGTCTCTTCAAATGCAATCAATGAGTAAAAATTATGTCATATCTCTTGGAGTTTGTCTATACCGAGAAAGGTTTACGACAAGGTGACACCTTCTCGTGCCTTTAGTTTAACTTGGCTCCAGAAAAATGCAGTTATATTAATAAATTTACACTAGCACAACTATCCTACAAAGAACATTCCAACTGTTTTGTTTGCTGATGAAATGGATATTATCGGGCGAACTATGCAAGCTAACGCTTTTATCTCACTTGAGAATGCACCATGTTAGATGAGTCTAACCATAAATGAAGATAAAGCTAAACACATGATTGCAACGAATAGATCTTTTGAAAATAAATAACTACACATCCGAGAATTTAAAGCAGTTTAAATACCTGGGCACAATGATCTAAAGCTGCAGCGACATAACGATTAAAATTAAAAGCAGGCTGGCCATGGCCAATAGCTGTTTCTATGGTTATAAAAATAAACTAAAATCAAATTATATCGACATTTTTAGAAAGATAAGTTTGCATAAAACCTTGACGAGACATGTGTTATCCTTACAGGATTGAATGCTGGACTCTGAACAGGGCAGAGAAAGATCTTTTATTGAGTTTTGAAAGAAAAACTTTCAGGAATATTTTTAGACCAATAAAGCAAAACATTTCGAAAATAGCATATAACCAAAGCATGGTGAACTAGTATATGAAGTGCTTTTACAATCTTTAAAGGTTCATTATACATACAAAAAGTATGACATTTTAAAGGTTGTACAGGCATCTCAAGTTAGGTGGCAGGATCACATATTTCTGACATAAAGTCACCTTTCCCACAAAAAGAATCCTTTTCAACATCGAGGGAAAACGGGAAAGAGTAAAACCACCAACGAGTTGGGGGTGGGAAAGAAGACTTAAAAGCGATGCGAGTAATTGATGGAGGGCAATATCACAGGATAGGGCAAGGTGAGAAAAACTTTGAAGGGTGGTTTTGGTCAGAAACATTCTGTAGTACCAACAAAGAAATGTATACAAAATATGAGAAGTTGTTAATCTTTATCGACGATAGTGAAATTCTGAGAACTTTGGATATGCATATTGTGAATTAGGATCAACATTTATATCAGCAAATTGCTTCACAAAATATATTAAGATTATTTTAAAAAAATAGAAATTATTTTTTTTGGCAAACTGATTTAATTTTTATGTAAATTACTTGTTTCCTTACCAATAAAATAAATTTATGTTAGTAAAAAATTATTATTGCTTCAATGGAATCTTTATATCTTCCATTTAACATTTTCACTATAAATTTGGCACAACAAAAGCAAGATGGTTAGTATAATAGGTAAAAGTTGTTAAAAACATTTAAACATATACCATAGTATACTGTCTAAGAACATTCAATAGATAATGGATTGTATTGTTGCAAAGGTTACAACTACAAAACTTCCAAATACCCAATCTGACAGATACGAGGGCAGAAAATAAGAAAACAATAATCTGGTATTGTTTAATTCCAGCTAGGGTAGAACCTTCTTCCAAAGAATATAGTACTTTCACTGGACCACAATAAATCCTTACCAATCAATTTCCATTTGACATTATGCATCAGATGGCTTAAAAGCTATAGAAATAGATTTGAGCACCCAATGTACAATGTCCTATAGAGTGATTTTTGATAAATAGTGGACTATATTCCTGTCAAAAAAAAAGCACACAACTCAATGCATGCTGAAGGTAGAAATAAGGTATCCTTCTCCTAGAGTTCAGTGATTTCACAGACTAAATCTACGACAATTGGACATTGAAATTCCTTGCAGTGTTATTAGATGATCACCTTTTCAATGATCAAACAACAACCAGAATTTTAATTATGATATGGCCATTAATGAGGCTAACATCTGTTAAAATTTTGATTTCCTTTGGAAGCATATTATAGACTTTATAGCTTCAGAGTTAAGGAGTGTATTTAATATAAATGGATGATCACATGAAAAATATACATTTGTCACTTACATTATGATTTATTCAAGTGAATTTTAGTTGTATGATTAGTGTATAATATAATGAACAAGCTGCACAATTCTTTTTATAAAGGAAACATTTATTTAGTATTATATATTATTAATTAATTTAATCTAATTTGATAGTAAATTTTCAATTAATTATGAAAATATTTATATTTTCAATGCACAATAGTTTATTAAGCAGTTTCTTATAACTAAATATTTTTAAAAGTACTATAAAATAGTTAATACTACAGATTATACACTGACTAAGAAAAAAAAGTAAGATCAAAATTATCAAGAAAGGCAAAAATAAAAAAATTATTAAATTAAAAAATATGGATAACTTAATTTTGTCCTGCTGCATTGCAACACAGCAATTACAATATAAAATGGTTCTAGAAAGGGAAACAAAAGCTAATTTAAATTAATAATTAATGCAAATTATAAAAATTTTAGAAATAAATTGACAGAAATGAGATAATGGTCTAATGAAAGTATCATTGGCATTTGCTCGTTTCTCAAATAGATGGGATATTAAACAATGATTATTGCATAATGCATTGGATTACAATTGCATACTTTATTAATACAATAGAAGCATGTTATTTAAATTTATAAGTTATGTTATTGAAAAAAAACTATTTATAGAGAAAACGTTGAAGTACAGATAAAAATACAAATATGTTTCAATAGAAAATAATAGTATAAATGCCTTAGCGTGCTGAGACAAATGTTTATAAAATATAAGCATAATGTTGAAAAGGATTAAAAATCTTTGCAATTTTATGTTGTGAACATTTAATATTCGTTAGAGAAACACAATATGAATTATTGCACTGACTGTAAGATCACAGTTTGTAATGATTAACAATATCAATAAAAACAAAAACATTTTGATTATGAATATTTAAAATTCAATTTTGTCATGTAAGATTGATTGATTTCAAGTAAGATTATAATAATAATCTTACTTGAAATCAATAGAAATTAAAATATAATAAACTTGAAATAATTATATTGAAATCAATGTAATTATATCTTACAATTAATATATAAAGCATTTGGAATATTCTAATTTAACAGCATGAAAGTAATAATTATAAAATAGTAATTTCATAAAAGAAATATTTCAAATATTATCTTAGTTTTGACGCTAAGCAAACATAAAATGTAACAGAAGAAACCGAAAGGTAAATTAATATAATTTATCTTTTATATATTAACTATACAATATAAGAGGAATGTGAGTAATTGTTTATACAATATAACTACATAAAAGTTTTTAATGCATAAGAAATTTCACTATCTGTATACCACGGGAATAGCTTCTGCCAAGTAGTCTGATTAGTGGCAGTTGCTATGGTAACAAGAGCTATCCATTTGAAATGGGGCCTAAGATATTATGATTTGGCAGTATTTAAGGTGTACCTATGTTTTTCTCAAGGTACTCAATAAGAAAAATTTTAGGCCTTTCTTCTGGCTCCTCCTGTAGAAAATAGATGTCTTGTTTCCATGGCAGATACAGAGACAGACAGATACAGATTGGCTGGAGTTATTCTAGTGTTAGACTTAGTGTCATGTGGATAATTAAAGACTGTAATTGAATGACATCGATATATTTTTTTTTACTATAATTATCGATTTTATACATTAAAAATAAAATATTTAAATTTCTTGAATTATGTTAATTTTTAATAATTAATGAATTATTCATTTTTATTAGGTCACAGCATTTATAATTTTTTTTAACTGCTTTAATTGTATTTAATATAAAATATATTTACTTTGAACTGAATTTTGAAGTATACTTTACACAGTAACATTAAAAGGAATTATTATCTAAGTTGCTTTTAATGACACATTCAAAATAAGATTAAAACAAGGGAAGGAGAAAAACTTCTATTTAAGAACCTAATCAAATTAAAAATATTAAAATAGTGAGATACAAGTAAATGGATGAGATGGAACTACAATCAGTGTGATTCTTAAGACTTAAAAACATCATAAATAGGCACATGTTTAAGAAAGTAGAAAATTTAGAACTATATTATATGCTTCATTTTTTTTTTACAACCTTAAGTCAATATATATGTATGGAAGTGAATAATACAGCATAGTATACAAACATTAACAATAAAATATTTTAGTAAAAAGTAAAAGTTCTTGTCAAATATAGAAACATCAAATATATCTTTGAAAACAAATATTAAAAATTTGCATAGAGAAGTGACTGATTTCTCACAATTATTTACAATATTCACAAAACAATTTTTTGTACTTTACATCAGCTTGGGATTGGAGTGATTATCAAAGAAGTAAAATTTACAAAAACTTTCTTTCTCAAATCATGAACAAAATATGGAGATATAAAATTTTTCCTCAGGAACCATAGTAAAAGGATATGATACTCATTTGCATTGCAGTCGTTACTTATAATAGTAGCTGGAATGCAGAATGATTATTTATTTTAAAAGTTATTGGTTAAAACTATTCAATTAAAATAATTATTTTAAACTAAATAAATATAAAAATTCCATTATAGTATAAATTTCACATACAGTTGATACCCGCAAAAAAGTTATTTTATTGTAGTGGATATGTAACAATAAAAGTTATTAAAACTTACAGTTTTTACAAAAATTTAAATAATACCTTTAACAATCAACAATCAAAAGTAAATATAATTAATCAAAAACAAAACTAAATATATTATCACTAAAAACAGCTAATTTTATTAAGGAAAATTATGATACAAAATTTTTAAAAATAATTTCTAGTTATATGAGGGGCAAATTAAATGTTACCTTCCATTAAGTATAGAATATTATAAAACAGTACTTCATATTTAATGTGACCTACCAGTTATTTAGCATCTGTGCTAAAAGCTGTCTACTATAATATTGTGTTCTTAAATATAATTGAATCCAGTAACTTATTTTCCAATCATTGTTCAGAATCAAAAATTGTATTACTTGAAATATAGCAATTATTAGCCATGTAGTTCATATTTAGTTATACTTTACATGTAAGACTTACTTATAACAAGCAATAAACTTTATGTCACTTAGTGACTACATTATATGGGAATTGAATGTACATGAAGTAATACTTGTAGTAAAATATTATGTTTAGATGGAAAGCACAATGTGAGTTAAACAAAATAAACTTAACAAATGATTTAAAAACTTAAAATTTTTCAGTGATTACTTAATACTGAGAAGGAAATGTTCTGCATCACAATATTTTGAATATCAGAGAAATCTTTTGTGATTGTTAGCCAACATTCTCATTCAAACAAAACAATAACAACATTAAAATAACAATAGAGGATATCTCAAATGTATGATTGAATAGTCAAATCTTTGTATATATTATATATATATTTTTAAATTCTTTGGATTTTACATATAGATATATTACATATAAGGCTTTGCATAGCTGCACCTAAATGGTATCGAGATGAACTTTTGTTTTCGTAACAGCTTTTACAGCACTCCCAGATGACACCAAACTAGATGAGGAGCCACTGGCATCTTTACTTCTAGTTGATTTACCTGAAGAGCTGGAACTTCCAGTGAAGGTCGATTTTGAGTTTAAGGGCACTTTTTCAGAGGCATTTCGCTTCTCAAAATCACTACCCTCGATACCAGATATTTTATTGCTTTTTAAATGCCTAGGAGGAGAGTTTTTACATTTAATATCCTCTGCTGAATGAGATTTCTGCTGATTATAGCAGCTTGAACACAAATAATAGGTTTCTACAGAGCCATTCATTTTACAACCAGGTTTGATGCAAGGTGAGGAGTTATCCCTGTAATCATTCCTGGTGTCTGGTAGTCCATCCTGTCGTTTTTTGCTCTTCTCTTTCAAGAAGCGGCATCTTGCAGAATTAAGGTAGTTACGTATCATTTCTTCTTGGTATTCATGTCTGTTATCAGTATGAATGACAGCTGCGATGATACAATCAGGTGAACCAACAATGCCACTAGCAGACAAGCGGATGGACAGCAAAGTGGGGTCTTTCACCTTGCTGTTCTTCAGGGAGTCTACGGATTTGCTTTCTGGGGTACCTCGAAATGACGCTCGCCGAGTGAAGCTGCCAAAGTTTTTCTTGATTTTTTTGCTCATTGTTCTTCCTATACTACCAAACTGTTTAGCAACACTTTGCAGTTGTTTTGTAGCTTTGCTTCTCTGAATAGACAGAAGTCCACCAGGACTAGAGCTTCCAGAACCTCTTTCCATATTGCTGTCATCAGAATCAAAACTTCCAGCTGCTGAACTTCTATCTATGTCTGTACTATTTGACATTGAATCTTCTTCTTGGAAATCAACAGAATCCTGCTTATTCACTCCAAATACAGGCAAATCAATTATATCCAAATATTCATGAAGCAAACCAAGTTTATCTTTGTCAGTGAGGGTTAATTTAGAGATTATGAAGGGGTCATTTTCATCTTGACCCCATCTGACCTCTACACCTGGATCAACAGCAAATTGTATAGGAAGAAGCTTATGTTCTGGATCAATTAAAGGGATGGCAGCTAAAAAAGTAATATTCCAATTTCAGTTACTTCATACTATCTGATGCATATTAAAAGATGATGCAAAATTTCAATTGATCTTTAAAACTTTGACAATTACTAGCTAAATAAAGTTGAAATTGATTAGAATAAAGAATAAATAAGTATTTTATAATGGTGGATTTTAAATAAAATTGCACACTGATATTAAATTTAAATGCTTTATAAAGAAAATAATTCTTTACTAAATAGTATAAGTTAAGTAAGTAAGAAATTCTCAACTTTTATTTTTCATGAAAAAGAAAGCAGAAAAACATTTGTCAAATTAATTATTTACAATGAATGGAGAAAAATTAGTAATCAATCAATAAAAGGGTAGGTCAATTTTGACAAAAATTTGTCAAAATTGAATACAGAAATATAGAATTATATAAAGAAATATTAAATATAAATACAAAACACCAAAGCAAATAATGTATTATTAAAATAATTATAGAAATATATGCCCTAAATACTAATGAAACAAATTTATTTGAATTGACATACAATGTCAATTATAAAATGATCAATGTTGTTTAATGTAAAATGATCAATTAAATCCTTGTTTAATTACATTGACAAAGAAAATATTAATTGATTTCTCCTGACTATGTGAAACTAAACATATTCTGATTATATAAGAGATTGCCTCAATTTAAATAATGATAGAATTTTATGATAATAAATTCAAATAAAAATATTCATTAAATTAAGTTTCAGCATAATGAATAAAATGACGAATTGGAGCTGCAAAATGTAACTGAGACAGAGTTACATATTGGGGATAGAGAAAAAGTGAAGCAGTTGCATAAAAAGGAAATCCTTTTTTGATAGTATTGAATTCATTGATTGGGGGGGGGGAGCAATACATGAAGAAAAATGCAGGTGAAAATACTTGAATTTAAAATAACACTGACCATATATCAAACAATAGCTTATGCTATTTTAAAATGAATAAAAAATAAGAGGTGGGTTACTGACTTTTTAAAAATAACTATTTTTATTTATAAACAAATATAGAAAAAAGTAGAAAAATACTTTCAAAATGAATATAAGCAATACAAAGTAAGAATGCATGAGCAAAATTATAGTATATTAAAAATTTGTATTAAAAAGAATTGCAAGATCATTTTATAACTATCCAAAATATTGGAAGTTACTTCTCTACCTTTTATTTTAAATATAAGTTATGTTAATGTAAAAAATGTTTTATATGAATATTAAAATTTGAGAATTCATATTTCAACATAAATTTCACTCATATAATTGTATATTTCTGTACCATTAATTTCTGCAAAGCATTTTTATAGAAATCAACCGCATTTGCTAATTACTACAGCATGGTTGTTATAATATCATTAACAATCCACATGGTATATAATTTATGAAAAAAGGCAACTGAGTTTTTTCTCAGATAGTAGTTATTGAACAGATAGTAGTTATTGAAATTGTGAAGTTTGAAATGAATTGTGTTTAATCCAAAACAAGGCCAAAAGAATGATGTTTAGTAGAAGGATAATTTTATTCTAGAATACTCATTAAGTTGAAGTGAAGATATATATAATAGTACCACAAAGATGAAAATGGCATGATCAATATTTCTGATATTTCTCTCAAGAAATTAATTAATCCAATAAAAACAAAGCGTTTGTCCAGTTGAGAAAAATGATGACATTACATCTCAATAGTTTAACAAGAATTTAATAGGATAAATGATTTTGTAATTATTGATAGAAATTGTATATTATTTTACATTTGTGTATTTCTGTAATGGACTAAACAAGTTCAATTATTATAAAATTAATATTAAAATAAATACTTTCTTTTTAGAACATACTGCATTCAAATACCTGTTTATAATGGGAAGTATTTATAATGAAGTATTTTATTTCTAAAAAAATGAAATTTACCAATACAATTTTTGTTTGCGTTTTTTATATATATTTATAAAAAATGTGTTTGTTTATTAAAAATTAAAAAAACTTTATCATCATAACTGAAATAAAAATTACAAATCTTCTTCGAAGAACTATTACATCACATTAAACAATTTTAATATCTTTGTTAATAAAAAAATAGGATGTATTATATAATTTTATCAAAAATCTTATTTTAAACGAGAAAACTCACAGAACAACTAATTAGCCTAGGTAGAGGAATTCTGAAAAAATTTTAACCACATCAAAAATAATATTTTGTGTGTTCTGTATTAATCTGAGTATTTGAAACATTTCAGGTGCTTTGCATTTTGAAAATTTGTAAAACTTTTACCAAAATAAGCCAATTATTATTTCTGTTCATTTACAAATATGAAATAGATGGATGTAATGGTTTAGAATCATTACCACCATCAATTTCATATTTGTAACTTAGCTTTGAAGACGATAATACTTATTTCATTGTTTAAAACTCAATTAAAATGCATTCACTATTTAAGATGTTTTACAATTATTTTTCAATAGTCATCACATAATTGTTAAATAAGAATTAGACTATATGTGCAATAAACTATAGTATTAATGCTTGTTGCAGTATTTTAGCGAATTAACGATTTATGCTGAACTACTTCAAGAAAGTTCACGGACCTGGGGGATGTGGAGTTTTATCTGCATAAACTTCTTTTTCCATAGCAACCAAAGCAGAGAAGTGGGCAGCATCATATGTTAAGCATAATGGTGAGCGAAGGCAATCAGCAGGTGGGCATTCAAGAGGAAGGTAAATTCCACCAAATGGAATGGGGGCAAAGGGTTCTCCAGTGACATCTTTCAATACTGTATCTGCGATGACAATTATAGGCCTGCGCAAGACATGTGACAAAGCAAGTACATGGAATTCTTCTAGGCTTTCATATATATCAGGTTGTACGTCCTCCTCTGGAACAGCTAACAAGGGTCTGTAAAGAGCAATAAAATTGCAATAATGCTAACATCCCAATTAAAGTACTCTTAACATATTAAACAAATACAAAAATAAAAATATTAAAAAAAACCAATCATAATGAAATAAATAGTTTTCTTCCAACATGGGAAATAAACTGCACTGCAAAATAGAAAGTTTACTGAATACCAGATATTTCAAAATTTATAGAATATCACAATCACACATTTAAGCTTACACAAATTCTAAAATTAATTTCAGGAAATGTATTTTAATTTCAACATACATTTTTTTTTTAGCTATAGGTACTATTAACTTTAATTTTTGCAAGATATTGAGATTTCTAAAATTTTAAAGAATATACACACAAAAACAGTAACATATAGTACATTTTATAGAAATACTTTCCATATAGAAAATTAAATTCTTTAATATTTTGTTTCAATGTTTTTCTTAAAATAAATTTTCTCTTTCTAAAGGATTGAAAAAACAATTAAATACATTAAAATAAATATTAAAAAAACAAAACTATTCCTTAGTTAATTCTACACAATTCTTCAAATTTTTAAGAATATCTTTTTATAAATTTCCTTTACTTATTAAAACTTTACCTGAATTAAAAAAATTGCAACTGGTTTTACGTTTATAATTCTTAATTTTTTTATTAAATTAATTTGCTCTTTTCATAAGTCAAATATTTTTGCACAACAATCAAATTAATTTTCAATTAATATTCATTTGTTATTGCTCTTATGTCAATTTATCCAGCAGTAGAAGAAAAGTAAAAGTCAACAGACACCATCAAAAGTAGCAACAACAGCAACTGCCAAATCCAGAGCAACTTGACTATAGGGGATATCTATTTTATAGTGGGCACATAAATAGTACTAAACCAAACTTTAGTGCTCTAAAAGAGAAAGGTAGGCACTTGAAAATATGTTTTATTGTGAGCAGTTGGACATCTGGTAGAAAATATTCATTATTATATGTTTTAAATATAGAATGTATACTTACTTTAACATTCTTTTTATCAAGTAATGTTCACAATGTATATTTTGATGCAATTTATTAAAAAAATCCACTTAAATCATTAAAATTATTTACAAAAACAGCAACATTTAATCATTTTAATTTCCCATAATTATTCATCAAAAATAATCTTTCATACACTACAACTATTTCACTTTCAATTATAAATTTCTAATTCTTTACAGCAATTATAATAAAGTAAAATAATTAAAAAATAACAAATTAAATTATGCCTAAAAATAATAAAGAAATATTTACTTCTTCCATTATTATTATTTATGAGAAAGTTGACAGATTAATATATTAATAAAAAAGAAATAATAAATTGAATATATATTAAAATTTGAAAGCTCACTATAGTTATAATATAAGAATAATCAATTAAAAATTAATTGTAATTTTATAAGAAAAATTATCAAAAAAATTTAATAATATTTCAAACAACTAAAAACAGGAAAAACTACAAGTATTTCACATAAAATATAATTGATATTTAGATATAGAATCTATCTATAACTGAAATAATCTATACATTGCACATATATGAGTAACTGATACATTAAATATTTTTTTAAAAACAGTATTAAAGCACAGCATTTATATTTAAAAACATGCTAAAATTAGATTAATGGTATATAATTAAATAATATGAGGATATAATTTCAATGAGATCATTGTATGTATTTTATTTCTTTTGCATTATGTACAAAATATTTAAAATCTTAAATATTTTATTTTTCAAATAAATATTCATTACAACAGAAATGTAGTGAAACACAAAATCAGAGATTTACAAAAATGTTATCTTGCAAATTTTTTTGTAAACATGATAATAAAAAAAACCTTAAATACATTATAAAAGCAAAGGTACCATTTTTATCAGCAATACAGATAAACAAATAAATTCAAGTCATTTAAAAAAGTATAGAAACATCATTTTTAATGACAAAAATAATACCTTTTTCAACTATATTATTTTAAATTTGCTTGATGCACATAAGGACATTTCCTTAATTATTAAAGTGAAATATTTTTATTCACCCTTTATTTGTATTCTCAGAATAATTTCTCTTTTGACATGGGTGAAGTCGAGGTTCAGTTGAAGCCATTTTCAATAACGTTTGCCATTCTTTTTTCCACTCTTCTTCACAATACACAAGCCCTGCCTAAAAAAATATTTATTCCTTTTCTTAATGAAACCCTAATTCTTCATTTTGAATACACTTGTTTTAAATTCATATATAATTTTATTACTATGAAATATTTTGAATTATAAGTTAGATATTTTTCGAAGAAAATTACAGAGTTGAGTTTTAAAAATTTTTGCTGTATAGTGTTTCTAAAAATGTGCAATTCAAAAATAAAAATATTTCTACCTTTTTCTACTACAAAAAATCTAAAACTATATTTCTAGGAAATGAAACTGTTATAACAAGAATATATATATGATGATCTGGAAAATTCGGATTACTTAGATTTAAATTAGAATTTGCTAGTGATAGACTCAAATAGTGAAAATCAGATTTTTAAGGCTTCACAAGATTTACAGCTGTTATTATATTTGTTAAAAAAAGAAATATTATTATGATATTATTATAAAATACTATTTGTGATATTCTTTATAAAATGATATGAGAATAATACATAAGAGTTTTTGCAAACTTGAGTAAATATAGGAACTTTGGGAATGAAGACATTTGAAAAATTTCTCATCTATTTTTACTTTTATTCATTCTTCTTAAATGACATGTTATATATATCAATTGAATATTTTGATATGCCATGAATACCAATTAAATATTTTGATATCCCATATATCAATAAGACATAATTAAGATAGCAACTGTAATATTCACACACATTTTATTGGTGTTTCATGGAATTTTAAGGCCCTGTTTCTTAACTATGGCTTTCTTTGCTGCAAATGATAGTTTTTATAAAATTCTTAGAATTTATGTATATTATTTAGGAAATTTTTTTGAAAATTTTTTTATATCTAACTAATAAAATTTATAACAGCTAATGTTGATTGAATTCATAAAATAAATCATTTATTTATTAAATTAGCCATTATTATTAATTTCCCAATATCTGACATTCTATTGAATGTCAAATTTCAGGTTTTTTTTAAAAAAATTTCTTTTAAAATCTATTTGAATGATCATCAGATTTATACACAAAATTCTATATGAATTGCATAATATTGGAAAAGTTACACATTAAAAAAAGAGCATACTATTTTAATTTTAAGTATATATATACAAAAGCTCTGTGGCACGATAACCCATGTGGGCCAAGGACTACAGTGCCCATCTCTGTTTTCCTGACTGAGAGGCCCTGAGGTGTGAAGCATATGTCCTGATTAGGCGGTCAGCCTAACACGAAACCACCAGTGTTTAGTTCCCAAGCATGCATAAATATATATATATATATATATATATATATATATATATATATATATAAAGCATTTTTTAATGAATTACTCAATCTTTTTTAGAATATTTTAAAAGTATATATTAAGAATACTTAAAAATTAGAAATAAAACTTTTGAAAATGAGAATTACATTATTGTATTTATACTTGGAATAATTACAATTCAGCATTTTTTATGTTGAGAAAATATATATTTTTTATGTTTAAAAATATATATTATGTTATAGCAGACACCACACTACAAAATAATTAATTCCAAATGATATTACAATAAAATGAGACAGAAAAATATGGATAGCAACAAAAAAAAAGCAAAATTTCAATAAAGTAAGTTAATTTATAGTGTTTGATTGTGAATTATTCTTTAACCTAAAATTATAATGGAAAATATTTACCTCTTTATTTTGCAAGGAGACTTGCCATCTCCATCTTCTATAAAATGCTTCAGTGAATGTACTATTGGAAAGAAGACTATGTAAAGCTTTCCGCAAAGTTAATAATCTGTCATGAAATCCCCACATGCCTGGAAATACATAAAAATTAAATTATGTTAAGATTATTTAATGGTTGATTTATATTTTCTGAAGTATGAGAATATATTTAAAAAAAATACTGGAATATCCACAAATAATCTTACTTTTGTATTTCAATTTTTACTATTTCTGAAATTTGATATTAAAAATAAACTCATTATTTCTTTGATCAATGAAATGCATGCACATTTTATACTTTCAGACTGATTTTTTTTTTTTTTAACAATGACAGAAGTATCTTTTATAAAAGATGAGGAAAACTAACATCTGGCATGCATGCTATCATAAATTAATTGTGGTCATGATTTAACTGCCACATTTGAAAATCTCAAATGAAACATTTAAGGTTTTCACAACTGCAGAGATGCAACAGATTTAAAAATGTAGAATTGACCATAAGAATATTTTAAGTCAGCATTTGATCTAATTATATAAAGAAGTAATGCAATTATATATGAAAATCTTTTCTAAGCCAACAGGAAGAATAATTCCATTTTTTATCAATAATTTCATAAATTTTGAAGCTATATTTAGCAATTTTATTACTGAAATTCCAATTTCTAAGTCAAATAATCAGTTTTACAAGATACTGTAGGTTTAGTGGAACACTTATAATGCAGTCTGCTTTCTTGATCTTGAAGAAGCAATTATTGTGACTTCTCATTTTATGAAAAGTTATAACAATAATTATTCTAATTCAATGAATAAAAAGTATAACTTTAAAACATAGTATAAGTCTGTATAATTTAAAGACAACAAATACATCAGGGTACAAGGAAGAAGAACAAGGGGGGGAAACAGAATTTTCTCCAAACAATAACTTTTTTGATTACATCAGATTAACAGAACATATTTTTGAAGAGGATGAAAAACCCATATTTATTTATGCGTACAGACTAATTGTCATGGAAAATGCTTCAAGTAGACGAGAAAATGAATAAAAAAACACAATCCAAGACAAATATCAAATCACAGAAAATTGGAAATGGAGAAGTACATGAGGCTGAAATAACACAAACATCCTTTGGGCTATATTTGTATAAAATATATAAATTTTACTTGCCTCAAAATGACCAATAAAAATTACGATTTGTCAAAAATTTTCATATCAATCAATAAGATGCAGACGACAAAACAATGCCATTAATAAAAATATAATGTCATACAATAAACCTAAATTTTGATGATCCTATTAGGAAGATATCCATATTTGGAATCTGGTAGAATCATGAATTCAAGGTATGTATGGTTGGTATTTAAAGTTTAAGATGTATAATCTACATAAGACAAAGAAGCAATAAGCTCAAGTGGCATAAAAAGGGAGAAAATTCATCAGTGTATGAATTCTGAGGGTTAATCAGTGTATTAGCTTTTCAATTGAGATAAAAAAAATCACTTTTAGAAAAATGCTCTTACTGTATACAAATGCATGTGGCAATTCAAACATTAAATTAATTCTTGTTTATAATTAGATTATTTTCAAGGCTTCAAGAAGTATAGCCTAAAAGAATAGCATAAGTATCATGTGAAGAGAGAGAAAGAGTGAAATAAAAAGCTTGAGTAGCTTTTTTCTATTACAAATTGAATCAATAAAGAAAATACCTCTAGCACATCTTCTAGACAAAGAAAATGCTTTCTTAGAGGAATTTAAATTCATTATTTATATATATAAAGCCTAGTTCCTCTTATATAATATTTACTGCAATTCAAGGACCAACAAGTTATTTCAAGTTTTAAAATATCCTTTGAATGCTGTTTTGAAGAAACTAAAGAAATATCCATCTTACTCTCAAGAAGTTTTTTGCAATCTTGCTTCAATACGATCAATAAAATATATGAAGTTGTTATCAAGAGAACTTTTATTTCTCTTGATAATAAAAACTTTGGTTAACTTAAAGATGAAACTTTAGCTGGGTAATATTACTAAATGCAACAAAAGATTTTATGTAAGTGTCAGAGGAATCAAGGAATCGTTACTTATAAAGATTTTTATATCAAATCAAGACTATAATTCTAAAAATGAAAGGTAATATTGGATGAGGCTAATTAATGATAACAGAATCTAAAAATTAAGATTATGGTGTTATATTTTAAATCAAGGAAAAAATTGTGAAAACAATTTTGTAAAGGGAAGGAGATAACTTCAGTAATGCAATAACTGCCAGTGAAATAAGAAAGATGAAAAAGCAGCATGGAAAAGTTGAGTTTAAAGATGGGAAATTGCTACATTATAAAAGATGGGAAATTGTTACATAAAAACATTAGATAAAAGTTTACAATCAGACACCCCTTGATTTTTTGGCGATTTTTTTATGCCAAGATGTAACTAGCAAAATAGTCACTACACAAAAGCTATACAAAGATAAGGTTACCAGAAATTAAATTTTATTGGCAATTCTTTTTGCTAAACTGAGGAGTATCTGATTCTACACCAAACATTCAAGTAAATCTATAATTACATGTATTTTACAATTAATTTGATGATAATATAGTGAGTGTCTAATTTTTGCAAGTTTAGAAACGTAAACAAAAGCTAATATCTTAAAAAAATCTTATTATAAAATAGGATAAATATTAAACTATATTACAATAAAATTACTTGAGTATTTATTATTTTTTATACA
Source organism: Latrodectus hesperus (assembly GCA_037975125.1). Lineage (NCBI taxonomy): Eukaryota > Metazoa > Arthropoda > Arachnida > Araneae > Theridiidae > Latrodectus > Latrodectus hesperus. The sequence goes on along the minus strand of CM075850.1, from coordinate 107,318,062 downwards.
CAACTGAACTCACTGAAAATATTTTTTCTTTAACTTAATTATGAAACTCAACAGTAATTGAGAAAGATTGCATAAAGCACATTAAGAATGAAATAAAATGATAAAATTTAATCATAAAAATCATATTAAAAATAAACTGCTTTTGATAAAACTACGATCTTGACAATTTAAAAAAATTATAACTACCTAAAGATGCAGCATGTAGAAGACAATTTCCATCACCAGTTGTTGCTAAAGGCCATAGTCTTTGACAAGTACCTTTCTCTGCCCACCAATTTAAACGGCCTGAAATATTTATAATTATATATGATCATATGATCACTCAAACTACAATAAATAAATGCAAAATAAGTACAATAGGACAATTTCATAAAACACTGTTAGTTGTAAATAACTGCAATAAAATGTAAATATATTTAAGTTATGGAATATATCTATTCAGTTCCTCTCACATATACCAGTAAATACACATATATACATAGAAACATTATTATGTAATAAATAAACACAATTCAATTCACTGGTTTTAATTTCATACAGTGATAACTGTGCCACGTATTTACACCAATTTCATAAGTAGTTTTATTTTTTGAAAGTACTTGATACTTTTTCTAGATAAGAGCTATTATTGCTGCGTATCATATTACAAGGAAATAATAAAAACAAATGTTTAATTGCTGTAAAGGAAATTTTAAACACACTTACTGCAATGATAGTAAAAATGAACTTTTTTTAACAGCATATATATAGGATGAAAAAAGAGAACCATTTACAAATAAGCATAAAATTTAAAATAAATAGTAGATTTTTATTTTAGAACTACTGTAAAATAATTTATATTAAACAACAGCACTGAAGTTGAAACTTCTACAAACAATTTAATATTCTTATAAAAAATTATGAGATATTTTAAACAAGCAATTAACACACTTTCAATAAAATTAAATATAAGGTTGCGCATATGTTACCAAAAAAAGTTAGTAAAATCTTAATATATTTATTAACATAAGAAAAAAAGAGAAGAAAAACATTCAAATGTCACAGATATTGCGACGAGCACAATGCTGCTCGTTCAGATTGGCATGTTAACATTCAACATGTTGGCCTGTTAACACTGCTGGCTTACAAACTTCAAGTATTGAGTAGTGCTGCCACAAATATAAATATATTTGCACACAATATTATATATTTGAAAACATACACTTAAAACTTATATACTTTTGAATTTTTCTAACATTCATTTTTTCTGAATTTAAGATATTTTATCTAAAATGTATGCAATATTTTGAGAAAAAACTTAAAAGTATTTTTCAAATAAACCTATAAAGATAAAAAATTTCATACATTGAAAAATACAAAAGATATTCAGTAATTTTTAAACTTGCAAAAACAATAGTGAAAAATAATTCCTTAATGAATGTGAATGATTAATCTCTCCTATATATATTATTCTAGTTTCAATAAATTTCCTCCATAATTAAAAGCAAATTTCCCATATAAGTTTTAATTTTTCTTTATTAAATATTAATTTTATTTTAATACTTTTTGCAAATTTCTTTAGTAATCACAAATTAATATTAATAAATAAATAATTTTAGAAAATTAGGAAAAGTCTCATTTAAAGCATTTATATAAGGGGAAAAATAACCAATTATCATAATTTGCAGTCAAATATTGTAGTTTCTTTAGCCTGTTCAAAAGCAATATTAAACAAAATGTTTTTCTATTTAAACTTATTCATATATTTTAATCCAATATTATACAATTATATTTTCTTTTAGGCTTCAGTATCTTAAATAAACATGTAGAACAAACAGTAAAATTAATGACAGTAAATTATATATATAGTAGACTTTTGTTTTTACATATTCATAGGGACTTGTAAAACAGTTCATAAATAGAAAATAATTTATTAGATTATTAAGATTTGATTTTATTGATAAATTACTTTTTCCTTATAACTAAAATCCTATTTGATAAAAAATATTTATATAGAAAGCCCTATAAAAAAAGCATATGTGTAATAAGAATCACTGCTAAAAACACTTTCCTTTTTTGATGAAAAATTAGGTAAATTAATAATTGCATATTTCTGTTAAAAAGCAACATTTTCAAAAATATATATTTCCATTTTTTCAATGTATAAAGGCATTTTGTCTTTTTCCTCAGAAAAGTATATTAGTCCTTTTAGCCATTCATCTGCTTGTTTTGTAGATGACCTTTGCACCACATTTTCCTCTAGTTCAATATCTGAATATTTTTCTCCCTCTAAATAATTTCATCATCTGATAAATTTTTGTACATATCACAAGTAAATCTATATTAAAAAAAATCCTTGGTTTCCTTTAACTACATTGGTTTCATTAATAAAGCCTGCATGTTGAAATGCTCTCAATATATTGTCCTACCTTCAATATCATTCCAGGCATTAATTGGCAAATGAAGTGCTCCTAGAAGGTCAAACATATAAGGCCACCCCAGCTCCAACCCCATAATCACTCTTCGCAAAAATACCCTACAATATTTGCTCTTGAAGTTGATTATGATCTGATTCATTAGCATAATCAACAGCAATCTGATTTGGAATCCCTTATTAAGACATTTTTTCTAAATTTAAGATATACTTTTTCGTTTCCTTCTTTGCTTTGACTAATAAACATGTTTGTCACAACTGGAGAATTGTGACAAATCCTCAATTGAACAGGCTAAATCTCACTCTCAACAAATGAAACTTCACAATTGAGTTATTCAAATAAAACAAAAAACCAGCTACAGACATTTATAATAAAAGTGACAGACAAAACTAGCATTAAACATTTAGAGTTTTCCTTTTACTATGTTCTCACATACAGAAAGGAGGACAATTTTCTTTGTTTTCAACACTCTTATGTATGGTGAAGACAGGAGTCTAATTGGGAACAGTACAATTTTTTTCCATTTAATGTTTGTTCTCATGATGTCTAGAATGACTGTGTTGCTTTGTTATTCAAGATGATGATGTATTGCTTAGTTGTTCAAGAATGAATCAAGTTCTCAGGTGTTATATAAAAAGAAATCAATTAAAATTAAAAAATTATTGGATCATAAAATAAATAATAAAAAAATATCGATAAGACTATTAGTCAGAAGGGGTTTACAAACAAAGATTTTTCAATAATTTTATACGTAAATGGAAGTAAAAAAAATTATTATTGTCTATGGTGTCAGTGTAGTGACTAGCCACTAGTTCATATTAAATGCGAGTGTTCATAAAAATGAGTGTCCACTATAAATGGAAAATATTGTTCTTTAAGTAATATATTTTAAATAGACAACTGTTATTTAAAACAACTGTTATATATATTACAAAGTTATGTCAATTGAAATTTTTTGAGAATGATTTTGTAATTTAAAAATTTTTTTCATTTTAAAATTTTATCAGTAAATTTCAATAAGCCATACCATCCACAATCAATATAAAATATTTTTATTTATTCTCTCACTTTTCATAATTATTTAAAGAGTAAATTCATTAACAGCACATTTTCAATATAAATACTGAGAAAAAAAGGGGATTTTGACACTACATATATTTTATTTATAATAATTGTGAATAATAAACTTTTTGTAGTAAATTTGCTGAAAAAATTCACAAGATTTAGTATATATGTAAAAGGTATAGCACATTATTATAAAATTAAAATTTACATTTCAAAAACAAATTTCATAATGGTAATAAATAAATCAAAGCCTTCAAGAATAGAAAATTCAAATACTTTTACCAAGAATTCTGAAAAGAAATAAATATATATATATTCTTGCTATATACATTTTACAAATTACAAAATCATGTAATTTTAAAAATTTCTGACCTGCATTTTCTAAAGAGACTAAAGTAGATGTTTCAATCAAATCCTTTTCTAAAAATTCTCTGAAGTCAGTTGGATATATAGAAAGATCAGGTAATGAAAAAGTATATACAGGTGTTTCAAGTCCTACAATAACTTGTTGCTTCTCAGAGGTAGATGCTACAAATTCTTTAGCTAATTTGCTACGGGCTCTAGATACTAAGTTAACATTTTCAGTGGCTCTGGATATTCCTCTTGATAACCTCTTGTCTGAAAATGGTAATAATTATACTTATACTTGAAAGATAATATATAAATATAAAAAAATGTCATTGAATTTAAAAATATTCAATTTCTACTAAAATATTCAATAATACTTATAGGAAAGTTCTGAAATGCAATAATAAATTACATTTTTAGAGATCAGATTTTTATTTATTATGTTACAATAGAGTTTTAAAAATGGCACTTTAAAAGATGCTTACATATCCTGTAAAGAGTCAAAAACATCATCCAAATCAGGAATTTAAGGTGAAACCTTTATTACTTCAATCATTCCTAAGTTATGAATAATAATAACAGAAAACAAGCATAGTATAAAATATTGCCCCTAATGATATTTTTAAGGGTGTGACTATACCTGGGAAAAACATGCAATAAATACAAGATTTCACACTTCTCTATTTTTTAGAATTAATCAAATTTTATAATGTATCAAAATAGAATCTCTTAGTTTTGAAAATAAATTATTTGTTACTTTTTGATTTGGTATAATTAATTTTTTTGAATCTAATTAATACATTTCATGAATGTATGAATTATTATTTTTAAAAAAAGATACAGAATAATTTTAGATGAAATTCATACTTCACATGTTGGAACCAACAAAATTATATTTAATTTTATGGCATTTATTTTTTTTTAACTCAGTTATATTTTTAGACATATTAATAGCTACCATTTCTTTTGCCAATGTAAAATATCAAATGATTCAGATATTTCTCCTTCTCATTAAAAATGCTAAATATTCCACTAATATGTATATAAAAACTATAAATTCAACAAACAATGAAATATCATTTCAAATTGAAATGATACACAAGTAAAACATTTTAGTTACTTTTAAGATATAAAATACATGAAAATTATGATATAATATTTTTTCAAATAATAAAGTTACTATGTGATAAATTTATGTGTATTTTATGATTCTATAATCATTTTGCTTAAAAAGTTTGCATTGATATTAATAAGAACTACAGTTTTATAGAAAATATGAAGTTTAAAAAGCAAAATATCTCCTCAAATAAAAAGAGTTAAGAATTTATGTTTTAATTGAATTCATTGAGAATTTTTTTTAAAAAAAAATCTGAAAGCATTACTGAGTTTTTGAATTAACAAGCTAACATTTATTTGTTGCTCACTTTTTTTATTTTTATTTTAAAGCTTTTTCAGAATAACAGTTAAATCACTAAGAAACATTTTAAAAATTTGATTAAAAAATCTATATATGCAAAATTTATACAATAAATGAGCAAGCAAACAGCCTATATTATAAACAGTGAGCAGGTATATAATAAACAACTGGACTATTATAAACATATGGAAAAAAAAAAACACTGTCACATATGCATTATTCTTATATATTTGAACAACAATAATTTAGAATTCCAAAATTAATGTAACTAGTATAAAATTACATTTGATAAGTTAAATAATAAAGTTACATACATAATAAATGCAATACATGTAGATATATATATTTTCTTAATCCTTGACATCCTGTCATTAATCGATGAGCAGCCCATTACAAAGATGAACAAATATAAAAACAAGAGTAAAGTCCTTTAGTAGCCTCAAAAGAGTTTTCATTCATAAAATTTAAAACTTCAGGGCAGTTCTTGAGGTGAGCTGGATCCATATCACCACAAATGCATAATGGACAACAAGCAGAGTCCATTCGATGGAGATGCTTTTGCAGGTAGTCATGTCCAGTTGTCACCCAGAAACATAATAAACACACCAACAGTACGTGGTAAGGAGCCAGGGATTTTATAGTTCCTATCAAGTAGAGTTTTCCACTGCCTGTCCATAGCCTCATCAACATAAAGGGAAAACTCTGTCATCCTTTATTTTACTGAGGATTACACTTTTGATGCTACCAAAAGGCAAAGGGGGATTTGGCTCGATCATAAGGGAAGTAGCTTTCGCAAGTCCATCTGCCTACTCATTTCCAAAATGTAGATATATAATAGAATCAAGTTTAATTTAATAATTAGTAGAATTATTTAAATGACACTAATATTTTTATAAAGATGTTAATTATTGATCTTTTGATTAGAAAATTAAAAAGAAATGTCCTACTTCCAATTTCATCCATATCAGGCGAGGAATCTTTAGAATGCATGGACTTTGATGCATACGAATCAATATCTAAATGTTGTTTGTGTCCACCAGAAAGTTTTATTGGCATAGTTGATTCCTTTGGTTTTGGTCCTGTAGTTATACCTTTCAGCATATAGAATGCTGAAAGAGCAGATTGCAAATCCCAGTCATGCCCTAGAAAAGCATTTTAAATATTGCAAAATATAAATTATTTAATTTATTTCTAACAATTTCATGCTTCATGTAAAATTAGCTTAGTATCTAAAATAATAAAAAGATGGTAAACTGAATAAATTATTCTAAACATTTCCCCATTGAAAAAAATTAAACAAAATTTCTTTCATTTCTAGAAATATACTTAAATAATCTTAAGTGCATGAAAATTTAAATTTTCTAATTAATTAAATTTTAATAATTACATTGACACAAATGGTAATTGTAACGATCAAAATAAAAATCTATAGAAAACATCAGGAGAAAATATTTGTATATGGTCTGGTAACTAGACATTTGAATTTGTCAATCTATAATCACTTTTTGGCAAGAGTTGAATTTATTGGGATCTATAGTTTAAAGTGGATTCTGAACTACAAAAAATATTCAGAGATAGGAAAAGCCACAAATTGTTGAACTGTGAGGCATATATTGACCATTTAGCTATCACTTGGATTGCATATTTTGGTAAGTAGTACAATAAAAATTTTAATCATCATTCATTGTTTCCAGCAAAAATTTAATCTAAATGTATTGTTTAATTGTATTCTATTTTGAACATGTAAATGATAAGTTAAACAATGTATAAATAAATAAAAATTTTAATTTTGTATTAAGCTACTTAGATTTTATTTGTGACAAATTTGTTTCATAACTACAAAATTCAGATGTTTATATCATTCATATAGATGGTTAGGATGAATCAAAAACTTTTTGTTTCTTACAGAAGGACAATGTTGTATTGTTGATTTATCCTTGGACTACATATGTATCAGATAATAGATTACTTACCTAATGGGGATAATTGATGATATATAAACTTATCAAAATGGAAGCATTTCTTAAAATAAAAATTGATGAATTATCCACAATGTATATTTCACTTATTCCCTAGTCTTTTAGAAATGTTTAAATTGATAGATATGTTAAATTACTTAATAAATTTTTCTTTAATTATATGATAGTATAATATAAATTTATTTACACATTTTATTGTGTCTCAGAGCCCATTTTTTATGCTAAATTTTGCACGGCTTTTTTCTATAGCAAGTTTCTCAATAAAATTTAACAAAAGAATATTAACAAAAACACTGACATAAAGTGACAAAAATAATATAATTCTTGGAATTTTAAATCGATTTTATTGTTTATAAATAATTTATGAAATATTCTTTTTAAGTGAGAAATAATACATAAAAAAATATATTTAAAAAAAATTGATCAGTTGTTTAATAAATTATGAGAACTAAATAGTTAAAAATGAGAGCAATTAGGTTATTTTATTGACATGAGTCAATTTGATCATCAGAATTGTAATTTTATTTTATTTTTAAATATTAAAAGCATTAAGATGCAACTTTCTGTTTAGAATCCCAAGACTAGATATATGATTTATGGACTTATTACTACTAACAAAATTTAATTTGCTCCAGCAGTTAAATAACTGTCACTTTCATATAGACAGTTAACTTCTTTGATTCTTTCTCCTGTCTGTAATATAAAAAATACTCTTTTTCAACATATCTTTTCATAAGTTTATTTTTTTTAATATACATTTCTGAAAAATATGTATTTTATAAAATAATTTACAAACGACAAACTAAAAAATAATTTTTTAGTTTTTATAAATAATTATATTTTAGTAATTATATATAATAATAAATAATATTAATATATATTCAAGAAAAATTATCGAATAATCAGTTTTGCCTTAGAAAATATTTTTTACTCTCTAGCATGCTGAAAATAAAACAATTCTTAATGTGATTTAAAAATTTAGATTAATTTTTTTAATATAAGTTTTAAAATCTTGCATTTTCATATTCAAAATGTTAAATCTTTTGGAGTATAAATATTTTATCCTATTTGATATATTATTACAAAATATAAATTTCATAATAATAATTATTCTATTATTTTAATAATTTAAAAGGATTTTAAAGATATAAAAAATTAATATGGATTAGTCATTAAATCTAAAAAAACATTTGAAACTTACATATCAGAATTGTAGTTCATTTAATTTTAGTCATATTTTATTATAAAATATATATATAACAAGAGAAAGTTTTGTAATTAATTTATTTGTAATATTTAAATTAATAATTCCTCTAATTTATAAATTGTCTTGCTTAGAAAATTCATTATAAATTTCATGAAAAATATAAGTAATTTTAATGTGCTTTAATGAACCTAAAAATTAGTATAACTGGTAATCAGCTAAATAAAAAGCTTCTATATTTTTTAAATAACAAGGAAAAAAGTTTAAACTAAAAACCAACAGACTTTAATATAATTATTTATAAATGCATAGCCTGTAAATCTTTAGTCCTTTACTTAATTTAAGAAAATGGATGTTCTAAACACATTGTATTCAGATTTAACACATTCCTGTATTTTATTTATAAAAATAAACCAATTTTATATTTATAATACACCCAAAAAAGAGAGAAAAATAGATAGATAAGTATATCTTAAATATATTAGAAGAAGACTCATATAAATATAAATTTTACCTTCTAATAGATCTCTCGCTAATCCAGGATCAGCAGATGTGCGTGTAATAAATTCTGATAATATGGTATCCATTAGTAAAAGCTTTTAGTAGTTTCACCTGATTACCATTATAGGTCACAATGGCAGGAAACAATATTCTGAATGTATGTAAGTAAATCTATTTGCAACTATAATAAACTACACAGCAATTTCATATCTAAAAAATAAAATTTAAATTTAATAAATGACTAACAATAAGCTATAAAAAATTTATTTTTAAACATTGTAAACCAATGAGCCAATACTTCCTATTACATTTAAAAATATTTCAAACTAACAATTAATAAATCATTTCAGAAATAACAAACATTCTCAGATATTAACATTTAAGAGTTTTCTCTAAACATTCTAAATTGCAGTATTTATTTCTTGTTGATTAAACTGAAATCTTAAAATATGTTGCACAAGATATATTAATGAAACTAATTTTATTTATCTTTCAATAAATTGTGAGATTAATATCACAAGATTTTGGTAAAGCAACATGATTTAGAATAAAGTAGAAATTGATAAAATACTTACGAGTATGGATCATTTATAAAATTAATTAGCTTTTCAAAATTTATGTTACACGAATAATGCGAAATAAATTACTTTCTCACTACAAAGTTACTGTTACGTGTAGGCTTTGAAAATAAAGATAAAAAAGAAGTGATTGAATTTAGGGCGAAATTAAACATTTTAAAATTATACTATCATACGGTAAAACTTAAAGATAAAATTTTACATGCCTGAAATTTTAAAATTCAATTCCTAAATATGCATTAACAGATAAAATGAAAGACATAGCTATAACCTTAAATAGATATTTTATTGGAACACATAAATGAATAAAATAATTTACAATGTAAAGCATCAGTTTGAGAAACAACACATAAAACAAAATTTTTTATACCTTTCTAAAGTCATCAGATTGCTAGGATATGTTAAAATTACAAATTTTAATAGGAAAAAATTGATTAACAACTAGTACCGAAACTTCCTGCATCCTATAATACACAACAATATAATAAAAATTGCCAGATTTGAAGTTACGATGCTGAAAATAAAAAAAATTTAACCATAATTAAATTCGTCATAAATGTAAATAAATTTTAAAACTGCAATTTTTAATAGTTATTCATAAAATTTGTCATTAAAACAGAAACACGTCATTCATAAATACTAATTGAATATTATCCTCTATGTTTAAAACCTCTCAAGATATTTTGTAAATTAAGTTAATAAAGTTCTCATAGAGACAAAGCAAGCTCAGCTAATCATATTCTTTAATAATCACGATCACGGTCATTCATAGGAAAACAAAAACAATGAAGTTTTCGCAACTAATTGTTTTGAAAGTTTCCTCATTTTGATCTTAAAAGAGTTGTGAATAATATTAATTTAATGTAAGATGGATAAATTAATAAAATTTAATAACCAAAGCACAGGACGAGATAAACTGTTTCGGTTTGTAAATATTTATGCATTAGTTAAATTTTTTGTGATTAATATTTCTTTTATTGATATTTTCTTTCAACAGTGATTTACCAACATGATTTTTCATTGTTATCAGTTATAATTATATTTTATTATATCAGCATATAATTTTTAACTTAATTTAAAAAAATTTGCTTGGGAAGATGCGTTTTTATTATTTTTATAAATGAAAATAATAAAAACGCATCTTTTAATACATCAAATTACTAGAATCTGATGTGCTTTTGTGAAGTTGATTATTGTCTAATGTGTTTCTAATTTTGCAGACTTATTCAGTATAGCAGTAAATTAATATGGGCTAGTCTTGAAAACAAAAATGCTAAAAAAGATTTAATAAAGAAACTTAAAGAATTGGAGTATTCTTTAAGCACTGCAAGAAAATGTAAGTTATTATAATTTAATATACTTTGTTTCAACTTTTGTATAGGATTTTATAAATTTTTTTATATTTACCTTTAGGATACATATCAATGTTTTAAATAATATTGATGATATCAAGCTTATAAAAACTGTATGTATACAACAAATGTGCTACACAAATTTTAACAGTTTAAATAATATAGATTAGTTTAAAAGTTTTCGACAGAATATTACTGTCAAATTTTATAATTTGAATATTTGAGCATATTGTGATCACTTTAGCTCTAAAATGCATATACCACTTAAATTGTAAAAAGGGCTTAAATTGAAGAAGCCTTTTTTTTTTTTTTAACAATGTTTCAGTATGTTATAAAAGAAAATTTAATTCCCAAAATATAATAAGTATATATAAAGTTATTAGTTTCACATAAAATTGAATTTATTATCCAGTTTGAGTTAATTTTTTTAAATGTTAATTAGTGTAAAAAATATTTGATTTCTTTTAAAATTTTGATTTTTTACCATTTAAGAGGGTGTTAAAGTTTAAAGTTATTATAAGACAAAAGCTTATTGACATTGTATTATTATAACATTTATTGAATTATAAACACGTAACTGATTAAAATAACATCACTTCTACTTTAAAAATGGTTGATGCATCAAGTATGATATCTAATTACTGGAATCTGATGTACTTTTGATTTGGAAAATATATTAGTATTTATATAAAATTATTGTTTGATTAATTTTTACAAAGAATTATTTTTGGATTTACTAGATATCTTGCTATATTTTGGTCTTTGAATGACAAACTTGATTACAACTTTCCATGTTTTTTGTTGTTTTCTTGAACTAAAATATATATATTTGTTTAATAGTTATTATGCAAACTTTATTGTACATATTTTCCATTGATTTTTATTACTTCATGTTAAACGTTGCTAAAAAAGTGCTCTTATTTTAATTTAAACATGTTGTCTCTTTTTAAAGGTATATTTATCTTTGATTTAATTTTATTTTACTTTATTAGAATATTGCTGTTATCTATATAGCTTTAATGAATTATTTAAAAAAATTATAATGTAATAAACTAATGATCCTTAATAATCACTACTAAATTTGGTAAATGTGATAGATTATTGAATATTTACTATATTTGCCTGTTTATAAAATTCCCAATACACAAAGAGGAATGTTATAAAATTCTGCAATTTTTCCAATTCAGTTTGCTTAGCTGCTTGGGTTTTGCCATGATATTGGTTGTTGCTTAACAGTGCAGGTTCTTAGACTGTTGGTGGTCTCTGCTGATATCAGGTATACCTGATTTTAGTTGTATTTTTAATTTCATGCAGGATTGACATTTTTTTGCTATGTTCTTTTTTTAATAAAATATTGAACAATGGATGATATTCATTAGTGTTTTAATTCCAAGTTGTTAAACATTATGAAACTAGGAAAGCAAACAGAAGTTTCCTGCTGAAAGAAAGATATGACACTTACTGATAAAAGTGAAAAATAGCAAAAATAAAAGCAGGTTGAAAATATGTTAAATTATTGCTTTTAAAGTAATAAAACTAATATAACGTCTGAAGGATTGCATTTTTTATAACTTATGTAAAACAGGGTATTTTATGGTATCAAGAGTACTTTTAACAAAGGGATGTTTTTAAAAATAATTTTAAAAACATCTTTTCTAAATGGCAATCAAATATCTAAGAATTGGCTGCAAATAAAACCAATAGTGAAATAAAAGATGATTTTAATGATGAAAAAAATGATTTATTACAATGTAACTGTTCACCTGCAATTAATTTTGATTCAGAAAGTATGAAGTGATTCATTTTATCTAGACAGATGTTTTAACTAAATAAAAATAAGTAGAAAATAATGAAAAGTGCTAAAGAAAATTTAGAATCACAAACAAAAAAGAAGTTGAATGTTTCATCTGAAATTTTCTTCTTTTAAAATTGGTGACACAATGAAACCACCCGTATCAGATATAGACAAAGTAAAAGTGATCCACGAAATTTATTAGTGATTATATTAGCAATTTGAAATGGAAAAATCTATCTTTTAAGAACAAAACAAGAAAAATTTCACAGAGTTATACAAGAAATCAGTTCACAATTTATAAAAAATTAATTTTGATTGAAGATATACCAGATCATGCTGTATCACTTCTAGAATGTGTTAAAAAAAATCATCATTTTCTTGAGGTAGGGATGTCAAATGTGAGAGTGCAAATGTAAAGTAGCTGGAAAATTAATTCTAAATGTCATAATAGCCAATATGCTTAGATAAGTAAAATTACAGATAAATGTAAATAAATAATTTTTTATGTGTTGAATATGGGTTTATTTGGAACTATATTAGTAAAATCCTGTGAATCAGTACAAATTTGGTGTGATCTCCAACTTTTATGCACCCAAGTACAATACAGTTATATCACTGTCTTAAATTATGTCACTTTGCACCATACACAGTTTTTAAAGTAGCCTAGTGGTTAGGGCATCGGCTTTCCATCCAGAAGGACAGAGTTCGACTCCTAATGCTGCCACAAAAACCCACTGAGTACATGCACTCTACGTGCTTGTTAAATCTGTGGAATCGAAAGTCCTGTGATCGGTCATTGAGTAGTTACCATTGGTGTAATAGTCTGGAGAAAAATTTCCTCCCCCTCAAAATCATTATCAATATTGAGGGAATGGATACTGTGGTGATGAGATGTTAAGAGCAAAGTCTTATTTTCACTTTTGTGGTGCTCTGGTTAAAGAAAGATGCACACTACTGACTTAAATCATATAACCGACAGCATAGCGAGCTTGGCATGGCTAAGTGTCATTAGTAACAACAACAGATAAAGCATTGAGGGTGACATATTTGGTCCCTGCATCAAAATTACAAAGACTCACCCACTTGCTTCCATCTAACTATTAAAGCCCAAAGCTAAGTACAGAGAAGTATACTGGTGCAATAACAAACCAGTAGTTGTTACTATCCATTGAAGCACAAACAATAACATTATTACTATGATTTGGGAATTAAGTTATCAGTTTGAAAAACCTCAATTAATTTAGTAGGTATGTGCATACAATTGTAATTTTTCTTCACTGCTATTTGAGCACCTAACATTTTATTCGAAGTTATTGTAAGATGGTTTTAGTATGACTTGGTGCTAATTAAAAAGATCTTGGAAATTCAAGTAGATACTTGTAATGCCTGTTAATTAGATAATTAACAGGCATTACAATTCACAATAAACCTAAATACATATGTCAAATATTTTTATACAATACTTAATAAATTACAGAAATTTTCACTTACAACAGCCATTTTAATCAAATAACATATACAGTAAAACTCACCTGATCATCACTTGCAGAAAAATTAAAAAATAATTAAACTTATCACTATCCATATTTTTCACTTGCTGCATCCAATAGTTTCAGTTTGATGCATTTTCAAAACAAAATATAAATTCAAACACTTAAATTTCAATTGTAGATGAATAAGGCAAAGCACAAAAAAAGCTTCAGGGGTTACTTAAACTTCAAGCCAATTTCATACAGGCACATATCAGCTTACATTAGAAAATTGTAAATATCTATTCTTGCAGAATAATCTACAAGTTTACTGCATTTGTCACCTGTACCGACTTTTGTCGGACTATTTTGTATAAGTTCTAATAATCTGAATTGTTTTAAATAGATATATTCCTTTTTTCTGAGATGTTATCTTGAAATACTAGTTATTTAATTCTAAATTCTAAACTATTTAGATAAGGAAAATATTTATTCTTATATAACAAGCTAAGCTTTATTTTATAGTAATTATGATCATTTTGTATTTTTCAATACCTTTTACAACCTATATTATATACTATTATTTGTAAGTGAAGTATTTCTTAAATTTAATACTAACTTTCATACTTAATTAAAAAATATTCTTGTATGGTCAACATCCATTTGTTCAGCAATCTCCAAACACTGAAATAATTTCAAAGGTCTCATTGAATTCATTTACAGACTATGTTAAAATAAACTTGAATTTATAATTTCTCTGTTTCTAATCACAGAGGAGGAAGAGTAAACTTTCTTAGTCTGATTTCGACAAAACTTGCATTTTGCAGTCTAGAATTTGAAAACTTTCTTTACGAGCAAGGAATCAAGCACAAAAGAGCCAGTTCTTATTCACCGGAGATGAATGGGTTATCTGAGCAATACAATCGGCAGCATTGGATAATATCAAGATGCTTCTTCATTCTGATGGACTTTCTCAGAAATTTTGAGCAGAAGCACTTTTGTGCTTTACTTATATTTTAGAATCGTGTATGCCATAAAGATAAGAGGAAAAGCTTTGACTGGGTTTTTTTAGTCCTGTGGTTTACTTTTCTACTATCAAATTATTTTTCACTTTTTTTGTTGATCTTTTTTTGTTGGTTAAATATAAATTTAGATGTGAGCAATGCCAATCTTTATACGAAGTAGGATGATGTCTTGTATGAAATAACCAGAAAGATATTGCACATTTTTTAATAAAGTATGTAAATTGAAGAAAGAGCTCTTTACAGTTTACACTAATTCAATAGAAGTTTTTTTTAGATTCATGATATTTTAACTGGGCTAGAATTCAGCAAGTTGGATTGAGTAAATTGTGTATATATATTTGAATGTAAGATAGTTTTATTGTTATATACAGATGATATAATTATTTTTGCTTATAACAAAGAAAATGTTGAATTTGGAATGGGATTGTTGAAACAGCATTTTGATTTAAAGATTTCAGGTGAATCTAAAAGACACTTACATATTGAATTTGGAAGAGAAAAAGAAGTTATATATTCATCAAAGATCATATAACGAAAAGGCTTACTGAATGTTTGGTTTTAGGTATCCCATTAGCTCACTTTCAACAGCTAAAGGCCTAGTTCTGTCAAAAGTTGATTGCCTTTCAATTGCTTACGAATTCAATGAAATGTCTCAATACTTGTATCAAAATTTGATCAGATGTCTTAATTTTGTAACTTACATAACAAGACCAGACATTTCGTATTCAGTCAACATCCTATCACAGTTCCAATACCTCTGTTATGCTAAAGATTATTGATTAGAATTATCACATAAGAAGCTTGAGTCTTGAATGTTATTCAGACTCCAATTTTGCGGCAAACAGAGAATTTCAATGGGGTGTTATATACTTTTTATCAACAATATTCTGATATTGTGTAGAACATTTAAACAAAAATGTATGTCTACACATATGCAAGCAGAGTTAATAACGATATCGCTGAAAGTAAAATATAAAAGAGTCAATTTTATTTAAGTTCCTAAATTGAAATATTGTAAATTTTATTCTAAGTCATCCTGAGATTGTTTGAATTCTTAAGAATAAAGTTTTTAATGTTACTTGGAAATATTAATATTTTTGGTATATTACTCTACAAAATATTCTGAATTTATTACTTTTCCCAATATGGGTGGAGGATTTTATAAATTAACTGGCAAATGTTAAAAATATTCAGTAATTTATTAGATTTAATAAATTACATAGTAATTTATTAAATTAATTTTGATGGAGATTTTTTTATTACAATCCTTTTGCTGAAAAATAATGAATATTGCTTATAGATTAAAAAGGCATTATGTAAAATATTTTATACACGCATGAAAATGTTAATCTGCTTTTAGATTTCATATCTTCCTTATTTTTCTCAGTATTTGATTTTGTGAGATCATCTTCAACAGATTAAGTTGAACTTAGTTATAGGTAAAATTGTGTTATGTTTATTAAACTGGAATAAAAATATTACAAAGATATAATAGAATTTGTTCTCTATATAATAATAATGGTAAAGACAACATAAAAAATAATATTCATGTTAATCAATTTGTTTTTGAAATTATTCATGAAAATCATATTAATTGATAAGTTCAATTGATTTATTTTCAAGCATTTTCTTTTCTGTGTTCTTTTCTTTTTAAAATTAAGATGACTACTGTATACAGTATGTAAAAATCAATATTTAAGATTCATATTTTCTTTTTATGTTTATTCTGCATTTTTTCTAAAATGTGTATTTAAAACAAATATTTGAAATTCAAAAGAGGATAGGTATGTAGGAATAAAGGCAATAATTAAATTTATTTACCCAAAGAAAACTAATTGCATAAATATCTCTTAATGAAGAGTATCTTTTGAAGTAACATGCTTGGATAATAACTCATAAAAGTTAATTTAAAACAATATATTCAGTTTATTTTGTTAACAAAACGGTGTTTGGTTTCTAAAGGTTCATGAAATATGAATTTTATTAGACATAGTATTAAGAAATTTCCTTAAAATCTCTTAATGTTTATTTTGGACTATTTAAGGAATTCATATAAACATAGGATATTAAGCATTTAATTATATATTATAAAGCACTTTTTTAATTATCAGCCCTTATTCAAAGTACTTTTTGCAAAAAATGAATGTTTTCTTGTTTAATAGTGTTTATCATAACTTTATTGTTATGATACAAAACCATAAAGATTTTATCTGTCTACATTTATAAAATTATTAAAAAGAGGTTTTGATTCAAAATAATAGTTTGTAGTATCACATCATATACATTTCTTTCAACCATTCAGGCTCAGTAATTCAGAATTTCTGTGTGTGCAAAGCAGGAAAAATATTTTTGAAAACCAGTGATTTTAAATTTTCATCGTGTTAATCAAAGTATTCGTGACAGTATCTAATAAATATAGTTATTCTGATTTTTTTTAAATTTAAGTAATCAGGGAATTAGGTTTATATAAAGTTTTAAATTTTATTGGGAAAATATGAAAATCTCTGACATAGAGTTTTTGTTTCTCCCTCATAAAATTGAAAATAATTGCTTACAACTATTTGTTATTGAAAAAAAATTAAGAATATTTTAATATCATTTTCAAATTAAAATTAACAAATGATTATTTTAATTTGAAAATAATTACTTCAAATTAAAAAATTTTGTTTAGCCGTGAAAACTTAAAAAAATACAAGTTTAAAAAGTTTAATTTTACAATCAAACTTTTTCTGAAATTAAGTTTTAAATCCTGAAATTATTAAACTAAATTCAGTGGCCCCACAGCCCATATAAAGGTCAAGGCCTACAGTTTCTATAGCTGTTTTCATGACTGAAAGCCCTGGGGTGCAAAGTATATATCCAGTTTAGGTAGTCTGCCTAATGTGATATCCTCAGTGTTTAGTTTTCAACCATGCTTGGTCCTCAGTTTTATCGACCACTGGAGGAATGAAAGGCTGATTCGACCTTACCTAGGCTAAAGATCAAACTTTGGATGTGTGTATATATATATATATATATAGTATATATTTACTATCTTTAGAAGTATATATTGATATTTACTCTTACATTATGTTGCATTCTGAAGCCTGGTAGCCTTGTCCAACCCAAAATCGAACCTGTGCTTTGGGAGCATGAAGTACTATCACTACAACACCAGGCTATAGTCCTGTAATTAAGTTAACTTCAAAACTCCTGTTTCTTAAAGGTTCTGTCCAACTTGGGTACTTTTTACTAATGATAATTAAAGCTACTTCCAAAAGATAAGGTTTAATTGGAAACCAATTCTCTTAACAAAATGTTTTGAATTAATCTTTATATTAATTAACTGAGTAAAATGTAAGACAATTTGTGCAATATTCATATTGATTTAATTTTTGTTATATTTAATCAATCACATAAAATCTTATCTTAATCATTCTTTATTTTCATTAGTGTACAGATTTGGACGCAGTTGTGATACACTCTATGCTGCCCTTAGTTCTCTGCATCTAAGTGATCCAACACTCCAGTTCACCGTCACATTTTCAAAAATAAATACAGCTTTATACTTGTTTTGTGATCATATCATTTGGCTTAATCGTGTTGGGCTCATTGAAATTGACAAAGCTAAATGGTCCAACTATTATTATAAATTTTGGTTATATTTTGTTGTTATGAACTTATCCCGGGATTTTTATGAAATTAAGAGAATTCTTGCAGGGCAAAGTTTTAGTAAGTTAAATCAGGAGTTTCAAGGAAACAAGATTCAATCTCCAAGCAGTATCATGTCTAATATGCGTGTTTTGTACAAATTTATGACATTACACAAGGATGTCATTGTTGATACCATAAAAAATGGATGTGATATATGTATACCGCTCTCACAAATGGGATACTTGCCATTATCACCCCGTACTATTGGTGCACTTGGAATGATTTCATCTGTGGCTGGAATGTTGCCTCTTATAGATTCATCATACAAATTGGCTCCCTAATTTGTATACCTTTTGCATAACATGACTGTGTATGTTGAAAATTTTGGAATTGACTGTTGTACTGAAAGAATTCTTTGTATTTAAAAAAGATTATTTATATGGTGGTATAAAACCATTATGATATGCTGAGTATAAAATCTCAATAAATAGATCTGCTAATAATTCCATTTATAACCAAAAATTAGCGACGAAAATTTAAAAAATAAGAAAAAAATTAGAAACAATATGTTTATGTATACAATATATAATTTCTTATTTAATTTCAAAATTCTTGACATTCAAGTTTTTTCTATAATATTTTAATACTCAATTATCAATTTTAAATTCTAATAAAGAAATCCAGTATATTTCTGAAAAGATTTTAACTGATATTTTGTTGTAAAATCTAAATATTTACAAAAAAATTAAAATCATTTACATATTTTTATTTGATGTAAATCATATTGTTTACTATAACGTATACTAATTTTTTACATAAAAGTTGAAATAGAAATGATATATGCTTGAAATACTCATAGAAAAATATTAATTTTTATTTAAATATGTTTGTTAAATTTGAATTTTGTTTTGTATGATTTATGTAAAACTGATCTATTATGACTTTTAGATTTGTAATAATTTAGGTATAATTGATAAAATGTTGATAAATGTTTTCCATGCAATAATCTTTTTTTTTTTTTTTGTTAAATCTTCCAATGAGATAAAAATTCATTATGTAATTTTGATGTAGAAATTGAAATTACTTAACTGAGTTGTATATAAATAAATTATTCTATTGATTGTTTGATTGTGCTTATTTTAGTCAATAAACATTGATTAAATTTTGGTTTTGTCGACTTTGTATTGAATATTTTTTGTGTCATTGATTTTATTAAACTTGTTTATTGTTAAATTTTAAATGTTTTCTTTTGTTAAAGATATAGGTTATTATATTAATAAGCTGTATATTGTTTTAAAATGTGATGTATTTTAACTTTTAGAGAGTTATAATTACTGTGCATACATAATTTTTTTAATTGGTTTATTTAATATTTTATATACTGATTTATATATTTATTTAAATAAGCTAATTTTCTACAATTATTTTTATTCTATGCATTGGTTTTATGTCTTTATTAATTATTATTATTTTTTAAATTTAGCACAATTTGCTTAAGAAACTTAATGATTTTCTCATAAATTTGTGAATACTTTTTTATTCCTTTAATGTAACTTCATTTCTCAATAATAAAATTTTATTTCATTATTTTGTAAATTAGTATATCAAATGTGATTTGGGTAAATAAATTTTTTGCCTTTTTTTATTAAATATTTACAGAGTGTTTTTATTGTGTATTACAAAAGTGATATATAAATTCAGTTTGTTGAAATTGCCTTGCAAATTTTTACTTGCTTATGCAGCCTTTATGATATCTTAAAATTTAATGCATTACATGGTCATTTAGATGGTTGAAAATAATTCTGCAACACCTTTTTTAATTTTAATTGAGTAATTTAGAAACTTCATTATTTCCAAAACCTCAAATTAAGATTTTGTTATAAAAAGTTCAAGAAATTTTTTTTAAATATTAAATTTAACTAGTGTGTTGATATGTTGTTCTTTTATTTTCATTCATCAAATTAACAACTGAGTATGTAGTGCTCTTGCCTTCCGTTCAATAGTTTATAGGTTTGAAGTCTGCATAGGGCTTGGATGTTTGTAGTGATTCAGAATTTTTATTAACTCTTACATCAGGTTGTCTTTTTTGTGTGCAAAAAGAGACTGGAGCAAAAACAATATGGAATTATTGTTTTTGCTGACTGAAAATCTTATTTTCAGTTAATTTTATGAATTTCTATCTGATGCTTGTAAGATTTGTTTCTAAAGTTATTGATTATTTTAGTATCACAGTAGAATTTTATTATGAGCAATTGCGTTGAAATCATTCTTATCACTTAGTGCATTTAATAGGCACTGAATAATAAGACTGAATTCAATTTAGTTTAAATTAAATTAAAAATTTGATCAATTTTCTTGTTGCAAAATATCTTTGTTATGTTTATTTGATCTGTGCTATAAAGTAAGAAAGGTTTCATCATTCTTACATAGGTTTTAATTTCTAAAGCTAGAAGAATTGTTATAAAATATCTCCAATATAAAATTTTATGATTATTAAAACTTGTATGCAAATAATATTTATTAAAAATTGGAAATATTAAAAAAAAATTTTTTTAAGAAAGGTGTTGCCATCTTTACTTAATAATTTACAAAACTATTTTTGTGCATCTATAGTACATAGTATACTGATTGTTCCATAAGCTGTATTTTTTCATCATACGAAGTATTAAACAAAATGAAAATAGGTGAATTGTGAAGTATGAAATAAAGTCTTGGAATCTATCTACTTATCTTAAGTCCATCCAATTTCTTGCCTGACTGATATCTTGTACTTCAATATGAGCTGATTTCAGCCCATACTACTAACTCACCTTGTCTGTCATGTAAAATATTTAGAATGAATAATAGAACCCTTTATCTTCACATTGAAATGTGTCTAATGTCACTTTAGTCTGAAATGATAAAGTGCAATTTCCTACAATTTTGCATTCACTCTCAATGTTAGCATCCAATCTTTAGAGTATGTGTTTTTGGATCATTTGAAAACAAACTATTGGTCTACATGTATAGAAACTAATTTGCTCAAGCATATTTCGATTATTTCCTTGTTGATGAATGAAACTATTTTTAGCTGTGTAGTCTTTACTGTTTTGTACCAAAGATTTGGTGTGATACTTCATAAGCGATTTTGTTTTGTCTGTTTGTAACATTTCTTATTTCTTAGAGGTGCAGAGACTTGAAGTGATACCCGTTTCTATTTCATCACCTTTTGCTAAACTTTGTGTTTGCCTGGATTCAAGTTTCCTTATATATAATACATTAACTCATGAATTCATTGAATCGAATTGTGTCACTTTCAAATTTACTTTTCTCAGTGCGAAAACTGAATAGTTGAATTTTTCAGCTAAGGAATGAAGGAAAAAAGCTTGCAAAATCTAAGTAATTGCAATTGATTTTATTTTTGGTTTTTAATATGTATGTAATTTGTGTGTGAAATTTTAATTATCAATTTAACTATTTTCATGATTTTATCAAAATCATGGGCTTTTTATCGTAAATGAGGATTATTATAACTATAGCTTTAAAAACTTATAGTTATGATAATCCTATACCTAATCTATCCTATAGTAGGGGAGTAGTGTTACTCGCGTCCATGGTATCTTTAATCCACACGTGCTCCCTGGGTAATACTAAATGAGTAACCCAAGTGATAAGAGAAGAGGCCTCTATAAAAGGATTCCAAGGATGAGAAATAAAAAAATAAAGGGCCTTTTCAGGGCCAGAACATGACAGCCATTACTTCTATGTTTTGGAATGCTGGTGGCCTAACTAGCTCTAAGTTTTGTGAATTTAAGACTGTTTTGACAAGAGAATCAGCTGATATTTTCGCTATTGTTGAAGCTGGTGCGTCAACTGACTCCCTGAGTTTTTACAAATGTAAGGGTTGTGTTTTATATTCACTCCCAAGATCACGACAAATAGCCTCTGGCATTATTGTTGGGGGTTAAAAGCAGTATCACTTTTAAATTCAATGTGTTACATAAAATGCAAGATAACTAGTTTGAAGCTGTAGAGCTTAATTTATGAAAAAACAATATCGGACCTTCAAGTTGGTTTCCGTAAAAAACGTGGAACTATTGATCAAGCAGCTTTTCTTTCCCAGTGTATTAAGGATGGTTTCCATTGTAAGGAATCCACCCTTGCTGTATTCATTGATTTTAAATCTGCCTATGACTCTGTCTGGTTTAGAAAACTAATCAATAAGATACAAAATATTGGTATCCAGGGACGTATGCTAAATTGGTTCAAATCCTTTCTATGCCAAAGACAGGCAAAGGTCAAATATAAATCCACTTTTTCTACGTTTGTCCAAATGAGAAATAGTTTACCACAGGGTGCTAGCTCAAGCTGCTCCCTGTTCAACATCATGATTAATGACCTCATTGAAAGTATTCACATCCAGATTTTGCCTCGTTGCCTTGCTTTTGCAGATGATGTTATATTCTCAACACATAAAATCGTTAATACTACTAATAACATTAATAGAGCCATGCTCTTGCTTGGTGATTGGTGCAAAAATAACAATATGACTGTAACTCTGAAAAAACAGTCTACCAACTTTTCACGCTGTCTACAAAAGAGCACCAAATATCCATCAAATATGGTGATCGGGATCTTTCCAGGCGAGATCATTTCCGATATCTTGGCATTCATTTTGATAAGAAATTACTATGGAAAAACATGCAGAGGAGACTGCAAGGAAAGGTGAGGCTAGACTTGGTCTCCTTAAACGATTGTCGGGTGTTACTTGGGGTTCATCACCAGATGTCCTGACCACTGTCTATAAAACCTATGTTAGACCAATCTTAGATTATGGCGGTGAACTACTGGCCACTGCCTCTACCAGTTGTTGTGACAGAGTTGACAAAGTCCCAATAAAGCCCTGAGACTTATCACTTTCGCTGCTTGCTCTACACCCATCACTGCATTAGAGATTCAAACTGGCCTTGAACCTCTGGGGTTTCGTAGAGAAAGGCAGCTATTAAAACAGTTTGAAAAGTGTAGAAGACTTCCTGTATCCTCATATCCCCTGCAAGTCATCGACTTTTTGACTGTCAACAATTTATTGGAGTTGATCTGACAAATGTCAGGTCACATTAAAGAGGATAAGGAAACAAAAACATGTATATATATATGTGTGTGTGTGAGAGAGAGAAAGAGATTGATTGATATGTGATAGTAACTATAACCTGTAGTTTTATCCCTATGTACACAAAAATTGACCCCTGAGGTAAAAGGGAAACTATTAGTTGAAAACCAAAACCTAAAACTTCTTACCTAAAAAAATTCTACGAGTTTGAACAAATGCATGCGTAGAGAAAGTATAAAATGTGTTAAATACATTTCTTCTATTAAAGAATATAAAATAACTTATTTAGAATATAGCTCATGGAATTTTTATTTGTAAAAATTCCTCATGCTGTTTTTAAGTTATATTAAATCACGTTGTTTTCTCTGAAATCTAAATATTATAAGTGAGGACATGTAAAGAAAATTGATGAATATTTTTAAAATATTAGAAAAAATTATTTTTATTTATGCAAAAATATTTCAAAATTACAGCATGCGTGCGCTGTAACTTTTGTACATTTCTTACATTTTTCTGCATTATTTAAAAAATAGAGTTCATCATTAATTAATGATGAAAACTATTTTTACCATAATTAATGACCATTATTTTAACCATAATTAATGAGAAAAATATTTTAAATCTTAAAATATATTTATATATATAGATGTCACAATAAAACTATGCTTTTATTAAAAAAAAATTGTATAAATATATATTATACAAAGTATTTTTTATCAAAAATATTTACAAAAAATTGTTAGATATTAGATATATTAATTTTGCATATTCAAAATAAATACTCTTAAGTCTTTTAATGCTGTTTTTTTCTTCATTAGATTTGATTTCTAGTGCATGATGGTGAAGAATAATTAGATTTCTTGTTACAATGTAAACCAGCCATTGAAAACAATTATCTTCAGTGTATTTACCTGATGAAAATACTGCACTGCAGTCCCTATATGCACTACAGATCATTTTTTCAATAGCATGGGCACTCACTGCGCAATTTTGCGTTACTGCAGTCTATTCTACATCGAATTCTTCCTATTTTTCATAAAAAGTTTGATTAATCCATGTAAAGTTGATTCAATCTTATTTCTCTGTGAAACTTTATAGTCCAAGATACGACGTCAAAGGAGCATTTTAGTTCATAGTTAAAGTTCCTTTTTTCGTCTTTTTTGTATAGAAGTGTTTTTTATAGTATGACACATATGAAGATAATTTTTTAGTGGAAATGATTTGCTTCAATAAACAAGAAAAATATGAAATCACTAACATAACATCAAATTTTCTGTATTTGGATATTGATTAACTGCTGATTTCCAATAAAAAATATTATGAAAGATTAGCAAATTCTTGTATTGTTTCATTGAATCAGAGATGGAATTTCATTACTAACTTCAATATAAAGCGATTATATAGTATGTTAAATTTCTTGTAAATAGATTGCATTGGCAATTTATTAAAAGAATTTCACGATTTTTTGCTTGGATAAAATTCCCTTGAATTGTACTCTAACTTGAATTCACGAATGATATAGTCTGATTCTTTTGCGTAAAACAGAATCAGCATGCATATCCAGCGAACATCTTTGTCTTAATCATTGTAGTTTTCTTAATTCTAAATCCCCTGCAGTAATCCATAGTGCATGTATAAAAAAGAAATCCTTATATAAAACAGTTCGCTCAATTAAAATGAAATCACGCAGTGAGAGCTCTCTGACTTTTTATATTCCATGAACTTGTTCTTGTCACAGTTTGCTCTTAATTAACTTGAATGGGGCTCCTGGCTGCCACAGAAGCAGGATATGGGCAGCAAGAAGGCGTCTATGTAGAATCCACGATGAGGCTCCCAAGCCAGAAGTCTGTACAGCTTGTACTGTTGGAGGCATGCCGAGATTGTCTCTGTTCCACAAGTTGCGACAAATCCATACGAATAGCTATAAACAAAAAATAAATGTTTTAATAGCTAAACTAATTCTGTTTTTTAAAGAACATTAAGGTTAACCTGCTAATAAAAGTTCATTTTAATTTTAATTTGAGCTTTCTCCACGCAGCTGTATATTTAGTTACTTTTCGTCAGAAATAGCATACTTTCTGAATATTTTTACATTTGAAATAATAGGCACAGATACCGTATAATCCAGGATGCTAAGTTCTGAATTTTTTGGTGATGAAGAAATGTTGCCAAGATGCCGTATTGTGACGTGCGCCATGACGTAAATTATAGAGCTGCCAAAATAGAATTTTCTGCATAGTTCTTATTGGTCTCCAAATCTATGACGCAATAAAAGCCAATTGCCTCATGCATAAGAAAACCCGCCAAAAATTCACCAATCTCAGAATTTGGCACCCTGGATTATACGGCATTTGTGCATAATATTTCCAGTATTGCTATCGAATAATAACTTAATAAATAAGTTTGGTCTTCCTAATTATAAAACTGTAATATTTAAAATAATATGGTCAGATTGAATATGAGAAATAAATATATATGGTAAGAAAGAGGCGCACACACATAATTTTTATAATCGCTATTAAAATAGTTCTGTTTAAAATAATTTCAATTTTCGAACTGAAAATTTCTGATTTTAAGGACCTTTCTTCGTAGAGTAATATAAACGAGATTATATTTTATAAATTAATTATGTC
Organism: Latrodectus hesperus; assembly: GCA_037975125.1. Lineage (NCBI taxonomy): Eukaryota > Metazoa > Arthropoda > Arachnida > Araneae > Theridiidae > Latrodectus > Latrodectus hesperus. Next base: position 107,291,560 of record CM075850.1, on the reverse strand, counting down.
GTAAATTAGGTTTCGTGTAGATAATATTTTAAATTCTTTAAAAAATTTATGCCTTGCATTAATTTTGTCTGCATTTCAATCTGCAGAATTTTTCTCAAATTATAATTTTTTGTAGTTAAAATTTTAATTAATAATTTCGATCTCATGTCACACTTTCTAATCTTAAGGCACTTGAAATTTTATAATGCATACAAAATTAGTTAACGCTCGTTTTTCCGAACTTGTAAGGACCGATAAAATAATTCTTAATATCAAAAATTCGTAGAATATAAAAATTAATTTTTTTTAATCAAACTACTCTCTTTATAACTAAAGTATTACCAGAAAAATTATCTCTAATATGGACTATATAACTAACGTACAAATTTATACTTAAAAACAATCTTATTTTCATTTTATTGATAAAAAAATAGCGAAGTAATCATCTGCTTTTTTTTCTGTTTCAAAACATTTTTAAGTATAGTTTCCATGTACGAAAGTATTTCACTTGTTTTTCTTAAAAAAGTTACCACAATCTTATTAGTCATTCATTTGCTTGCCTTGCAGACGGTCGCAGAAGCACGTCATTTTTTTATTGAATATCTGAAAGTACCTTTTTTTCATTCTCATTCATCATGTTCTCAAACATTTAATTACCTGATATTTCTTTCGTACAAAATACATCTGAGTCTACATTCAAAGCTTCCTGAAATAAAAATTAGGGCAATATTTTTTTTTTTTAAAGTTTATTGATGAGCAACTCATCTACTCTTTAAATTACCAGAGAAATGTTTTTAGCTTTCTTCAGAGATAACTGTAGTTCTTAATAAAGCCTACATCCAGATCTAGTTTTCCGGATATATAAAGGTTTTATCTAGGTATTTTTTTGAAGCATCATTTTGAGTTGAGATTCACCAGTGAATTGCGATTAGAATGAATATTTCACATAAGGCGATTAAAACCACGATTACTTTTTGCAAAAGTACCTTACGGTATTTGTACTTGAAGTTATTGATTTATACTCTGAGGTATGGGGTGTAAGATGAGATTGAGATCAGGAGAGAAAAAATCCCACACGAATTGCATAAAAAAATTCGGGGATTTCAACAAAAGTAATGCAATTAGTTATCCACAATTCTCTACTATACAACTTTCTCAACCACAAAAAAGGAAAAAATTGATTTGCTTTATCCCAAACAAAAAAAATGAACGCAGATGTATAAAAAGGGTTCGTAAGAAAGATTTAAGATTTCATTTCGTAAGTAGGAGTTAAAATAATCATTGTATCTATGGGACCAAATCACTAGTTCGTAAAATCTTGAATTTTCGTAAATTAGAGGTTCGTAAAAGCGAGCGTTTACTGCATATGAACGTTCAATTTAAAATAAATCTCGAAAAGTAAAACGCACAATTTTATGCTTTATTAACGTTTTTTTTTCTAACTTTACAGAAAAACCATTAAATTTTTAAAGTAGACTTGGTCAAATTTTTTAATGAATATATTTTTGTTATGTTAACTAACTATTTATTATAAATAAAAGTCTTTTTTTTATCTTGTATTTATTAGACGGTTTCAAGAAAACCTTATTATATTTTCTGACCTGTATTAATATTTAAAAAAAAAATGCATGTTCAAATCCCATGCCCACTTGCTAGTACCCTTATACATAGATGTTTCAGAACATATGTATATGCAATTTGATTAGTTGCTTGTAGTTCTAAATAGGGAGTACTCTAGTCCATTCGACTTGCAATTGGTTAACTGTCATGTGTCGGTCAATTCTTACATATTATCTTATTTTACGTTCATCTTTTGCACGGGATTTTCTAAAATTCTGCTTTGGCACGAAAGCCAATAATCATGCCTTTTCACAAGTCGGATAGTTCATCCATTTTAGCAATGACAATATCAAAAGATTTGTTTTAACTAATTTAAGACTAGCTGCAGTGTTCTAGCTGAAAATGAAATCGATTTCATTATTTCATAGAAACGGTTTTTATAACTGACACATTATCTTATTCTCTAATGGTGGCTGATAAATGTAAAATAAATCATGGTCATAATGCCCTCCTCCCAAGTGAAATGATATATCTGGGAATCGTTCTGTTAGCTCATAGCTTATAAATGAAAATGTACAAGGATTCACTTTCAGGGTAATGATAGCACATCCACTGTTTATTCCCTGTAGTGGTTAAAATCTGTCTTTAAAATGGTGAAAATTTAAATAATTCTAATGCTCGGCTCAAAAAAAGAGGACTAGCTCCACGAGTCGTTATCTCATTTGGTTATATCCTGTTGACGTGAGGCAGGAAGTATTCGTAATAATGCAATTCGACCTTCAATATATCTTCATATATTCATGCATATCTTAAATTTTCAAATATTGCAATTGCATAAGTATTTGTTGAACTCACTATGAGCTAGTGCTTGGACGTTGTGAAAAGTGCTAGGTTTTATTCTTGTTTCAGCAATTGTTGAAAAGCTTAAGAGCGATGTTGAGCTTCTGTCTTCTGCATGCGTATTTTTCGGTATAGGTGTTTTGGATTTTTTTATCTTGAAATACGAGGAATGCACTTTGTTGTTACTAATGATACTTGGACAAGCCAAACTCGCTATGCCTTGGTTATGCGAATTTATGTCAGTAGGGTGCGTCTTTCGTTTAATCAGAGCACCACAACTGTGAAAATACGGCTTTTGCTCTTCAAATCCTCCGATAGATGGCACTACCAGAGGATCCACTCCCTCAAAAATGCACTTTTCATTTAGCGATTGATGATGGTTACTCAAATACTGTGCTTGTCTTTGATTATTGGATAAATTACTACGTATTTGTTTTTACTTAATTCGTTACGTAGTATATTGATTCGTGAGCATGTTGTTAGATTCCAGTAAACATATCTGTGATGAGTTATGTTTGAATATATACGCACTACATAATTTTATTGACAATAAAAAATAACCACTCACTTGCATTCTTCGATGCGAACAGTTTGCGTATAATTTGCTCCCGTCTCTTCAAATTCGACATTGACTATGATCTTCCACTGCCCAGCGGTGTTGATGGCTCTCAACGGTTTGGCGTAGTAAATATTGGAAGAGCAGCCGGTCGAGTTGCTGATCTCGTTGGGTGTCGGAGCAATGGCCTTGCCCTCTGAAGAATAGGAGACAGAGGTGGATTGCAGTGGCACAGAATTTTCGAATAACTTATTGAGATTTTCATCCATGATGTTCGATGAAGCGCTAATGTCTACAAGGAAATGGTCCAGTGGGTGACGATTTCTTTCGATGGCTTCCTTGATCTGTGCTCTGAAAAAAAATTTGTTTTTCATTAAATCTCTAGTTTAATAAATATTTAGGCATTAATCGTGTGCCTTTTACTATTTTTGACATTTCAATTTTCTAATATTTCCTAAACACTACACCAAATGTGGTTCATTGAGAAATAGAAATATCCTACGACATTCATTGTGTAATATCTATCTACCACAAGAATAACTCCTGTCTGAGATAAATGGCGGTTGTTATAGTAACAAGAGGTGTCCATTTTAAATGGGGATTAAAGGTGTTGTGAGCTGGTGATATTTATTTTAATACCTCTTGTTATTTTCAAAGCGTACAGTAAGCCAAAGTTGATGCTTTTCTTCGGGCTCCTCCTGTCAAAAATGGAACGTGTCTTGTTTCTACGCCAACAGATTGGCATCAATTGCGGAATTCATTTTCGTGGGCAGGCAATATATAGCTCTGTGCTACATATAATTAAAGAAACATAACTGGAACTGACCAGCAATCTTTAGGGTACACATTTACTTGAAAAATGTTTTCATTCGGCATGCATCTAATTTTTTGGGCATGTAAAATCTGTAGATCTTATTCAAGATTATTATTTCATATTAATAATGATTGTATATTCTTATGCATGATGATGAAATAACTTAAGATAATTAATATTAGTAAATAAATTCAAGGCGATCAAATGAAATAAAAATTAAATCGGCGTTCTGATATGTCAAATATACCCAAATGGTTAATTTTCCCAGTTTCCATCCTTAAAGCTATTACAATACAGTAAGATCTCTATTATCAAACATGTACTTAATTTATCTGAATTAACGTTTACAAAAACATAAAAAATTTAAATACTCTGATGAGACAAATAAATATGTGCATGAAATATTTAGTATATGAAAATCTAGAAAAAACTGACTAAAATAAAAACGTGAAATAAAAGCGAAAATACAAATGAGATTATGAAATATAGTATTGTTTCTAGTATTTTTTAGTCAAATTGACAGCAGAATGATTAGTGCTCTGGCTTACAGTTCAATGATTCGTGGGTTCGAATCTCACCTCCAACTTGGAGGATGTAAGTAGTGGTTTGGAATATACTTTAAACTGTGGGTCCCAGCCTAATTGGCCTTTGTGTGCAAAAGAATGACTGTTGAACGAAAAAAAAAAAATTCCAGCATTTTTCAATAATTAGCTATTTTAGCAATTTTATTTGTGTATATCTTAATAAGCATTATTTTCTAAAGTTAAGAATTAAAACCGAGTTTTTTAAAATTTAAAAATGCTTTCTCCAAAAAGTTTCTCTTTTTTAAGTTTTCTAAAACAACCATAACTGTAAATTATTTTAAGCAGATTCTTTTGACTAAAATTTCCGAGGCAGCAAAAAATTCAATATGAATGAATTAAATTATCTTATCTAAGACTTGTTTTCAATAAATGAGATATTTTTCAAAAAATATTAACCGATACTAAGAGGAAAATATTATATTTTGCAAAATTAAAAATATTGGAAAAAGCAGAATCATACAGTTCATGATAATGCTCAAGTGTGTGAATAAGTATAAATGTGTATTGTTCTCTCTCTTTCTCTCTCTCTCTCTACTTTTTACAATCACTTATATTTTGGCTCTTAGATAAATCAAATATACTATCCACATTCTTTGAAAGTTGATAACACAACTTTACAAAGCGTTGAAAAATATTTTGTATTAGTAAAATTCATTAATTAATTGTTTGGTTTTTCTGCATGGTCATTTTTGGCACATAAGGACCGGCACCTACAATATGGGCATATTTCAAACCACTACATATTTCGAACCAGAGGTAAGATTCGTGAATCCACGAAACCTTGAGCAGAAGCAGTGTAAAGCATTAACCATTGGGCATTAATCGATTAACTTAGCAAAACATCGATGAATCAAGAAAGAATTGCTCAGTTGGGATACAAATTTATGGATGGAAAGACTGTAAATGAAAATATTAAATGAAAATTATAAAATTAAATCGTTTTTGCCGATTTGAGGTAACTATAAAATAGATGTTTTGTCTTTTTCATTTTGATTTGCCTTTCGTTCTATTTTCAACGTGTTCAATTTTGAAATATCGTTAAAAATATGAAAATTTGAAAACGTTTAGAACAATAATTTTCATGATTTTGAAAACTTTACAAACAGAAAAAAATTATAGTTAAAAAATTCTTCTTTAATGCTCATAAAAATCATGAGTGGATTTTTTCCCATCGTCGACGATACTCAGACATTCGATGATGAACTTCGCCATTGTTTGCTGTCGCTCAAAGAATGCGATTTGAAGGCAGGCAGCAAATTCGTCTACAAGTCGGATTTAAGACATCATCTCAAAATGGTGTGAGATAAATAACATTATATGATGTCATGGATATTTTAAACTAGTGAGAATTGTAATAAAATGTTATTATCATAATCTTAACTGGAACGAAAGAAACAACTAGTTTATGGTTAAAAATATAAAAAACAGTGATTACAAGTTTTAGATTAATTGATTAATTTATTTCAGATTTGACTGTTTTAAAGAAAAAAGTCCATAAAAAAAGTATCTGTCGACTTTCGGCCTGGATGTAAGATATAGTCCGGTATGCTTTGTACTGATAAATGTTTGTTTTACTAAATTGTCAACAATAATGTTACCCATTATTCTGTCCTTATAAAAGCCAGCAGAAATTGAACCCAAAAAATGATGAGATTTATAATTCTTTGCTTTGGAATAAATGTAAAAAGATAACACTGAGTTGAACATATTTCCGATGAGAAGACTATAAAATAATTTTTAATCACCATCATTAGTTGAAGTTGATAACATTTTCCTTCTGTCTGCTGACCGCAAAAGTAGCTCCCGCCAATAGTCTGTTTAAAGTCGATTGCTATGGTAACCAGAGACACCTCTATTCAATTGTGTAAACATTTTACAAATATTTTTTTTTTCATTCTACAAGGTTTTTAGGCCATTAAAAAAGCAGAAAAGCAGATTATAAAAACTAATTAATCAAATTTTTTTAAAAAAGTGTTAATAATTTCAAAAGTATAAAAAACACGTAAACTTTTTTTTTAATTATAAAATAGAGCTTATGCCTTTGTATGGGGGCAGTGGAGGGTATACTATAAATAATTTATAAAGTCTCACTAAATTTTTTGAATTACCAAATTGATAACAGTTATTCTCTTTTATAAAAAATAAGTAAGTATTGGATTTTAATTTAAATGATAAGAGTCTGTTTTCTCTTTTAACACCGGATTCTGAATTATGTATTCATAGATTTGCATCCTCGTAATCTTTAGTTAATGAGGGCTAAGAAATAATCTTGTGATTAACCTACAAGCGAGTGGTAAAGTTCCGCTTTCTAATGGGAAAATGCGTGTGAAAGCTCTCGGCTGTTAACGGGATCAAGGGATTAATAACCCGTCCACAATCGAGTTCATGCGTTGAGCAATTGTCCTTGTCATCTTTTCTCTTCATATGCTTTAATCATTTGCTCTGTTTTCTAATATGCATAATTAGCAATTAGTTTTTATGCGCAACAGACATAATGCATATATTTTAATAAAGCAAAATCTTGTAATTTAATTAACATATCTCTTTCTGTGAGTTAAAGAATTTTTATGTAAAATTTGTCAAATTTATGGTTAGAAAAATAGAAAGGATATTTATTAGGATTAGTTATCTAAAAATAAAGAAAACTTAATTGAAGATCTCAAATTTTGATTTCATTTTTTCCATAAAATTTGAATATTTGCTTTAAATGCTTAAAATATTTTATCTCAGTTTTAAAATTAATTTTATATTGTTTCATAGATTGGTGAAAAAATATTTATCTTTTAAAAATATACATAAATACTATCGTTGTTTCTGTAAATATCAGCTATCTCTTGGGAGTTTGAAAATTTAAAAATAAAGTTAGCAATCGAGGTAAATATAGCAAGCTAAGCGATGTTTTAATATATGGAGATCAAATATATATATAAATAGGACTTTTCTTAATATCATCAAATGTTTTGCATATTTATTGTCGTAGCAGCTATGGTAAGTCTGTTGGTTATTAGATTAAGATTAATTTCAAATATTTAACAATATCCATAAGGATTACAGAAATTAGTTTAAGCAAATATGCTCTAGACCAGGTCGACAATGTGTTGGCTCGCAGACCACTAGTGGTCTAGTAGAAAATTTCTATGGGCCCCAATAAAATGTGGAATGTATTTATTTATTACGTTGTGTTTTAAGATGCCATAAAACGTAATTTAATTCATAAAAATACGTGAAAAGTTATAAAAATGCTGCTTCATAGAATAACGCAATGGTAAATGAGCCGTACTGCTGTAACTACAATGTTTTAGTGCATGTTTTGTCTCGTCTGGTTTCTTCTAATGTTTCATTTTCCAGAATGTCCCATATCTAAAACAGTTGAAGCATTTAAAAATTTGCCTTCGGACGTATTGGGTTCAATATAATTCAAAATATTAATTGGATTATTAAGAAAGCTTGGAGCATTTTCTTTTGTATATTGGTGTTTTTTTAAAGACAGGTATGATCTCAAATCTTAACAATGTGCATATTGTTTTTATTTCATATTCATTGGGATAAAATTAGTTTGACTTTTCTATATTTCTCCTCATTTTTTTTTTCGTTTTAGATGTAAATAAATTAGTTGTTTTACTTTTGCAGTTTTTGTTTATTTTATTAATAAGCTTTCATAATTTGGTTATAACTAATATTTCCATTTTATTAACTAGGTGCATTTTATGTGTTGTTAGATATCAATTTTTCTGATAAATATATTTGATATTTAAAAAATATCATTAGTGGTCCACGGGATTTAAATTATGAATTTTTTCGTCCGAAAGGTCAAAAAATTTGGCGATCGCTGCTCTGCACTATATATAGAATTAAAACTTTCAACAACTAAGATCACGTAAGTTAATAGTTAAAGGCCTACTATTAAAAGAGAGAGAATTTCTTTAATTAAAAAATTATAATCTTCTCTGTTTTAAGAGATCGGTGCGTAATAACTTTTCTGTATTGGATCGTAATGTTTTGCAGAGAAAATGTTATTCTTATGTCCGAAATGCAGCGGGCTCGATACTTGATACAGCTAAAGAACATTAGGCTTGAAAATATTTATACACATAAAAAAAATCGAGGAAATATCCATTTTTCATTTCTTGGTGTGGAGCGGAAGTTCATAATTTAGGTTTTAAATTCTACAAGTCACTATGGTTCAAAATTACGAGTTGGTCAGCTGCGTTTAATGGCTCGACAAGAATATGCAATAGGAAATAAATAAAATAAATAAATAAGCATATTCAATACTGAATCATCTTTTATAGGAATTGCTTTAAGAATAATCTTGTTTTCACAAGCGAGCATTTCAAACTGCGAAATATTTGGTTTAATTTTCGTTGTATGGTCAATAGGTTCATTGAATGATTAATTTGACACGGACATACAATTCAAAAGGGACAATGAATTGCTACGAATCTAAGAGCTTGAAAAGAGATTCGGATTCAGAAATAATCGAAGTGAAAACCGAATGAGATTCGGTTTTAAACTTATGTAAGACAAAGTGGGAAAGAATGATTGACATTCAATTAGCCCATTGTTTTAAAGAGTACGAAGTCTTAAAGAAATCATTTAATCGAATCAAAAGCTTAGAGAGTTGTTGGCCGGTTAAAGGAGGGCAAACATAATCCGCAATATCAGAAGCCGTTGGAGTGTCACAAAATGTGATTTTCAGGATTTAAAACCGTTTTCTGGAGAATGTAAATTAGGGCAAAGTCGCAGACATGCAACAACGCCTAATGTAAATCGTGTTGTTGTTACTTATGACACTTGGACAAGCCAAGCTAGTTATGCAAATTTAAGTTAGTAGGGTGCGTCTTTCGTTTTACCAGAACACCACAAAGATGAAAGTACGATTTTGCTCTAAGCTGCTCCGATCGATAGATAGCACCCCCAGAGGATTCATTCCCTCAATTTTGACATTGATCTGGAGGGGGAGAAAATATGTAAATCGTTATTCAACACTAAGGGCTCTAAGACAACGAAATATGAATGCCACTCATGTTGAACAACATCTTCGCTCGGCTATTGGTAACACAGTTTCGACACAAACTGTCCGAAACAACCTTCACGCTATAAAGCGGTATACTCGCCGATTGAAGGTGTGTGTCACGTTATTACCAAGGCACTATCGTACCCGCAAGTAAGGGGCAACAGAGCATATGAATTAAAAGAGAATTGAATGGCGCTATATTCTTTTCTCTGGTGAGTCTCATTTTTCTCTGCATCCTGATAATAGGCGTATTTTCATCTGGAGGGAACGTGCCACTAGAAACAGTCCTGTCCTCGTGCACGAAAGTGTCAGATTTGGGGTTCGAAAAGTGATGGTTTATGTTGACATCTCCATTGATAGTGCACCGATCACCATATCATTCGAAATGGAGCTCTGAACCGTCACCGATATAGTGATAAGATCCTCAGATATATTGTAGTTCCTAACGTTGCAATAACTGGATATAATTTCCTGTTAATGGGCTACAATTGCATGCCACATCGTGTTAAACTTGGTGAATGATATACTTTTGGAGCAAGGATGGCACAAATGGAATGATCAACGTGTTCTCCAGACATGAATCCAGTAGAGCATGTTTGGGACATTTTAGAAGACGAGCTGGTGAGCCTACCATTCTCACAAACTATCCAAGAAATGGACAGAGCTTTTGTGTAGAAGTGGGACAGAATTCTCCAGTCCCTCTTTAACAGCCTCAGTGACTCGATAACTTAAAAGTGTTCAATATTGTCGGCCGTCTGGGGAAACCCCTTTTTTTAAGGAAGCACGTTTTTTGTTTTTCTCATATGCACAAATTGTGATTTTTCCCTTTTGTTCCCAAATGCTCAATAAAATGCATTTGTTCTGATAAACAAATGGTAATTTAATATAGCTTACTACGTTTGTCAATAATGTATCAATCAATCAAATAATTCTCCAGGTGCAAGGTCAACCCACAACCTCAATATCCGTTAATTGTTTTGAGTAGTGTATAATATTATTTCGAAACACAAAACTTTTATCAATGAAATCAAATTGGCCACTTACTTAGGATATTCTGGATCTTGCAAGCAATACGTTAAGTTATTGAGTCTTGCGCAAAGTGGTGTCTCCGTGTCAGCATAGTAAGACATTGACGACGCAGAAGACATCACGGTTGACGACTCACTTGTGGTAGAAGGTGTTGTCGTTGTGGAGGTTGTCGTAGGTTCTGTTGTCGTAGTCGTTGTTGTTGTTGAAGATGTCGTTAACTGAGGCCTCGAGTCTGGCAGTTGTAGCTGGTAAAGAGAGGCGTTGCCCTTCCAACTGAGCCACGTGTTTGAAGCCTTTGCACTCTGCTTCTCTGGTGGTGAATACTGATACACATAAGGATGGTGCGAGTTCTTGTGATTCTTCATGTCTCCAGACTCTTTGTCTTTTTTGTAAGTAGGCACTGCAGTTGTCTTCAACGACATGGACTCCGTTGGGTTGACCATGTAACTGTGCTTAGGCGCTTTAGTCAGAAGCTGGAGAATAACGTGAAAATAAGTAATTAATATTTCGTTTGATGTGAAAATTCAATATAAACTTATAAAAGGATATATTAAGACATGCATAAAATATTTATTTTAAAATATAATGTTGCAAGCACGGGTAGATAAGAGTATAAAGTACTAATAAGTTATTCATAAACTATTTATTAAAATAAAAATTGAAGTAGCATCTAATAATTTATTTATAAACAATTTATTGAAATAAAAATTGAAGTTGCATTACAATAATTTATAATTCTAAGAGGTACAAAATATGGTCGTTATAAGCGACAAAACTAGATGATAGTTTTGTCGCTTATAACGCATAGGAAGTAATTATGGAAATGTTTTTAAGGAAGTACTAGACAGGTGTGAATGCAGAAATTAAAAACGTAAAACACATCGATCATTGTTCTAGAACAGCTAGGTTTTGTGCGCGGGATCTCTAATTCTGGAAAGCGTGATCATACTATTATGATCCTGCGAGCCGAAAATAAACCCACAGTTTATCGAGATCTGGACTAGAGATGCCATCTATAGACCAGAGATTTGAAAAATCTACGGCAATAGATCTGAAAATCATGCTCTAATATGATACTTGAATTAAAATTTCTTATAGAGCATTAAATAAATTCAAGAGTATTGAAATAAAAAAAGTACTTAAGTTGTTAAATCATTTTTCTATCATTTCTAAATAGAGTTAGATTAAAAATAAATGGATTATGCAATAAAAAGTGTAAAAATATCGTAATATTTAATAAATATGCACATACAATCGATTTTATAAGTATAAAACTAAATAAATGCAGCAATGAACAAAGGTATGCAGTGAGTATATGTTTATTCTTATTAATAACGTACCACATTAATTTAGCTGTTACTTATTTAAGGTCTTACATTTTTCAAACTAGTGAATTGAATTAATCGAATGAATAAATGAGGATGATTATTAGTTTATGTCGAATTTTTCAAAAGTAAACTTTTGTTAAAATTCGACCATCTTTGTCATTAAATAGCATCTGGGGTGTTATTCTTATAATTTGACACTGCTTCAAATTTATTACTGGTTGTTTGATTTACTGTGGCATTGTACACAGAGATCCTTGTCATAGTAATGATGTCATATACCTCGATGCGAAAGGTTTTAAATTGAAATCATATCCCTGTTAAACAAAGGAGGACTCCACTGGTTCAGTAACTTCACGCCGCTCCCCCTTAAGATCAGCAAAGTGAAGCATCATTTCCCACGGGCAGTGATTGGGAGAGTGACCATATTCACCCCCACTGAGTTGCTGGAGCTCCGTGGGTTGGAGACGTGTACAGGTTAATCTGGGACATCTAATGTCCTTCCGCTGGTGTAGTGTGGATGTGGAGAGGAGGATGCCAGCTCACATTATATCCTCTTCACCTAATCGTGGTTCAAAATTAGAGGCACTTGGTGATGGGTGAGTATTCCAAAACCCGTTAATGTAAAGGTACACCTGCAGAGCAGGTAAGCGAGCCTCACCTGCTCCGCTATGTTTGCATGTTAAATAAAAGAATATGGATGCTGTACTTTTTGCTTCTTGCATGTTTATCATTCAAGCTCAGGTTCTAAAAGTTTTGCTGATTTTCGCTTCTACGACCCTTAAACACGGTTCACTTTCTGAGAAAAAGTTCTTCCGGACACAACGATGGATGATAAAAACTTTATATCAGCTTTAAATATTAGGTTATCCCCTATAGGAATTCAAATTATATTTTCACACAGGGAAGCAATAAATTACATGTCTTCATGAGTTTCATTCGCATTATTTACATTAAAAAACATTCACTACATATAACCTTAATTAAAAATAAACTTAATCCACTCTCTAATGATGAATCATCAATATTATAAATATGTCGTATTTCTAATTATTACTTAAATTTTTAAGACTGAAATATTAATTTTACTTCATTTTCAAATTATCCATCTTCAAAAGACCAGCTCCCTAACTAGCCCCATTATTTCTTGCAACTTAATCTTCCATTCCAGGAATAGCTTTTGAAAAATAAAATGGAAAGACAATTACAATTGGCGTTGGATTGCTTCTTCGAGAAGTTTTGCGTAAATGTATTGTCACTTTTTTTTGATACAGTGAAATTTTGAAAATAACTTGTCTGTAATCCCGTTTGGTATCTCAAAATCCAATGTAATCTATAGATATGCTCGGTTTAGGAAATTACACATTGGCAAACATTGGAATTTTTAAAATTTTGCCATTGAACATTCCTAACTTGTTTACGTAACATGTAATTTAGTTTGCAGTGTAATTCTTCCCTTTTTTGAGTTATACAAGCATATTAGGCTACGGTGCTTGGTAGAAAAGTGCCTAACCCTTATTCAGAAGGAAGTGGTTTTGGACTATGACCAAACTGAAAAATCTTAAGCTGCTTTTCCTTTGAAAATTGGTGGACCATCCCATATTTCATTTTCAGATAATTGATTGTATATTAAATGACTTCTCATGTATTTAGCCGTTTTCACTGACTTAAATGTTGTAAATAAATAGATTACAAAACAGATGACAGTATTATTAACAGAATGCTTGGAAAGATTTAACTGTACTCACTTTATGTAGTTCTTTAATCCTTTCTTGGAATGCGTCATCAGACTCTGGTTCCCGTTGGGTAGTAATGACTTCTGTCTGCTCCGACGACTGGTGTTTCACATTTATTTTCTCAGGCACTTCGAACGCGAATGGATCATATGCCTCGGTATATTCGTATACATAGGGATTATCAGTTTGTCGGGCAACGTAAATAGATACATCTTCAGCAGGAAGGTGCAAAGCCGCTCTTTCTCGACCTATAATAAGAAAACTTTTTATTATCAAATTGAAAATTGGCTTATAGCAAATATTCTGAATGTCATATATTTATTTGTTTGTATACATACATACATTTACGTTACATAGATTACATTATTACATACATACATATTTACATACATTTAGGGCATACATAAATGCCAGGCATTTGGCCTCTTAGCTATGAGTCTTGATCCTGCTTCTCAATATTAAAAAAAAAATTGAATAGTGCTATGCATTCGTCAATATGCTTCTTATCCATGGATTCCTTGATTATATATATATGTACCACTTTCCAATTTTTTTCCTATAATGATCAAATTTATTTTGGCATTTACCGCGTTTACCTGAGCAAAGAACCACTTAAAATTTGGCTTAATAGAAATTATGTGTCTGTACATTCACATATAGTTTATTAAAGTTGTTTTCAATTCACTGACTGTAGAGAATAAATAAATTTTCAAAGAAATTATTTTCGAAGAAGAAAAAAAAGAATATGATCATAACTTACAAAATTTGCTGCCTACACCAAGCTTTCTTTTTTTAAAAATGTTTAGTTTATAAAGCAACATAGGATTTGATGCATCGTGCAGAAGGCTAAGATTACCATTCAACAAACCATTGCGTTTGTATGACTTCTGTTTCATATTTTTTAACCATAAGGAATGAATCATGATGAGAAAGACCACTTTCCTAAGTATTCTGCTATTTAGGTATCTTGATGCATCTGCAGACTTATGCTACTGACAGTCTTCAAGAATGGCTACTGCCAAGAAGTGTGATTAGTGATGGTTACTATAGTAACTAGAGCTATCCATTTCAAATGAAGGTCAAGAGTGTTATCAATTGGAAACATTTAGGATTATTCTCAAGGCATTCAGTTAGACAAAATTGGTGCTTTTCTTCTAATTTCTCGTGTCGAATCTGGAACATATTTCGTTTTCACGGCAAAAGACAGGCACTGATAAACTAGCGGGACAAATTCTCAAGGAAGACTTATGCTACCTATTCACACAATTATTGGGAAACATCTGTCTCTTTTCTAGAAAGTAAACAGAAGTATTCCTGCTCCAATAATTACTTTTCCAATGTAACTGCTTTTGTGTTGTATTTCTAATAATAGAACTGGTTTGCAAAAATCAACAATGAAAGGAAAGCAAAAATAAATATTATTTACATTCTCTTTACTTGAAAAATTTGCCTCTTTTTTTTTCTTTCTTTCTTGTAAAAAATAAATTCATCTAAACATTAGCATCTGTAAGCAAAAAGGAAACAATATGTCATTTATTCACGTGTTTTTTGTCGTACTAATTACTAATATTATGGGGGAGGGGAAAGAAACACTCACAAGTTAGCATGTGATGAAAATGTTAAAACAAGAAATTGATTTCATTATTCAAAATGACGAATTAACTTTCGAGTCTGAAATTTAAAATAATAATATTATTTTGAATAAATTGTTTTTTTATCAATAATATATCTTACTTCAAAGGGAAAAGACAGTCGTAGAAGCAACATGATATTTACTATTTCATAGTTGTTAATTATAAAGGTCTAATGATTTGTTTATTTTTAAGTGTGCTTTTGAAAACTTCCAATACTAGTTTTAAAATTTGAAAAAAACTTTAAGTGAAGTTTTCTTCATAATTTAGACTAATCGTTCAAGAAGAGAATATAAAGGTGATTTTTTTTCGTTTTTCAAAGGAAGTAATGTTTAATAAGGATACCATGTTTGATTAAACCAATAGACTCTTAGAGGTATGAATTGAGCTTTTATGAAATGACAATTTTGGCATGATTAAACAAAAACGTTCCCATCATCAATTAGAAATTTGTGCTTGCTTGATTTTTCTATAAAAAAATCAGATATTTCTGTCCAGATAATGAAAAGTTCATTTACATAACAGCTTGCGAGAAACTTTTGTAAATGGTTCGAAATTTCAAGCCTTTTTTCAGTCAAGTATGCCCAGGGTAGTCTAGGGGAGACTCGCTAAACTTCGATATGATTAAATAAAACCATGCTTTTCACCAACAAAGGAAGTGTCCTTGTTGGATCACACCATAAAAAATCAAATATCACCGTCCAGATAAAGAAACATTTAATTGAATCAAAACTTGCACGTAGTTTTTATAAATTGTCCACAAAATACACACTTTTTTGGTATTTTCCATTTCCTTGTATCACATATTGTTGGATTTTAACATTAAAAATCAGATAAAGAAGCGTTTAATTGCATCAAAACTTGCATATAATTTCTGTAAATTGTCCACAAAATCCTATTTTATTGAACTGTTGGAATTTACCATCATTTGAATCATATTTTGTTGGACTTAACCTCAAAAATCAAATATGTCCCTCCCGATAAAAGAAAGTTTAATTGCACAGCAAAACTCTCATGTAATTTTTCATTAAGTTTTTGGGTGTGTTCACAAAATCACGGCCATTTTCCCATTCTAGCACTTATTAGAGTCTTCATGAGAATTTAGTTAATAGCCCAAAAATTGCTTAACTATGACATGATTGGACAAAACCACTCCCATTACTAATAAAGGAATTATCACTTAAATTTTTCCATAATTCAACTTGCAGATAAAGAAGTTGCAAGATTTTTTGTAAATGATCCACAATACCACTCCTTTGATTTCCAACAGGAGAAATAAGGTAATTGTAAAGATTATTTAGAATGGATGGAAAAAAAAATTATGCGGGTTGTTGAAAAATTTGAAAACCCATTTAACATCTGAAATGTTTATTATTTTCAAGAAAAAACTGAATGCAAATGAAGAAAACAATTAATCGATGAAATAATTGAAGTAATTTAACATAATATAGAATAGGAAAATAAAGGAAAAAATAATTTTTTAGTTTATAAATACGGAATAAGAGTATAACAGAAAAGTATGAATGATTAACTGTATTGCTTTGTTCAAGAAGCAAAAAAATGAAGAAATATTTTGAATCAATTTTTTGTCTTACTTTTTTAACTCAATTCCGTCTCAGAAATAATTATATCGTATAAGGAAAAATTATGATGAGAAATAAATTTAATGAAATTTTCGTTACCAAGATATTAGTTTTCGTTACCAAGGTGAAATTTTCGTTACCAAGGTATAATTACCAAGGTATAAGAAATTTTTTTATTTATCCAAACTCTAGCTTAGTTTTGTCTTCAAAAAGGATATTACAATTATTAACACAAAAATCTCATATATTCGTTATTTTTCATCAAAATTCATTATTTTAAGTAATTCTCTCTCTATTATTTTGCATCCATTTTGCTTAGTAATTAAATTTTTCACTGGATATGGATAAAAATTAATATATTCGTAAATTAAATGCGGTATTTGAAATCTAATGACTAAGCTAATAATAATTGCATGATAAAAAGTATTATAGATTGATAGATAAAAAGTATAATAAATTTGTTTAAAGAAATTGCTTCGATATGGAATACATATTTTCATATTATGACATAAACATGTCTATTGTGAGTTGTATAGAAATTATATAAATCTCTACTCTATTATCCATATGATTTAATCATTTAAACGTTATCAATAAATTTTTAAAATAGAAATAAATTCATTACAAACATTAGTGGTATTATGTGTGCAAAAAGTAATTCGCCAAACATGAATAAAAAATAAAAAATAATAATTGGCGTAAGCAAAGCAATAGTCTTAAGATTCAAAAGAGATTGTTCACAAATATTGCAATCATTTTAATTTAGATTTATATTAATTAATAAGGGCGCTCCGTGGCTGAGTGGTCTAAAGCATCACCGCTAATCGCTTGAGAGCGTAGGAGTGTGGGTTCGATTCCCACCATGGCCCTGGGTGTTTTCTTCGTTATTCTTCTGTGGTTCTACATCTGTCATTGTGCTATTTGTCCTACTATCGACGAAGACTTACAAGCGAATCTCAAGAATCAAGTATACAAGTCTGAATATATGTAATGTAATAAAATAAATAAATAAATAATTAATAAAATTTAAAAAAAATTAAATCGTCCTTGCCGATTTAAACTAACTATAAAGTTAATGTTTTGTCACGTTTTATATAATCATTTTGCTTTTCCTGCTGTTAATGGCTCGAATCAATGGAAAGCGGCCTCTCAAACCGATTCTTAAAATTAATAATTTTATTAACAAAATGAACTTCGACACTGTTCTCAGACATTCGATGGTGAACTTTGCCTTGTTTACTGCCAAGCAAAGAATGTGATTTGAAAGCAGTCAGCAAATTCGTCGACAAGTCGGATTTACGACGCCGTCTCAATACGATGTGACATGGATGAAACGTTATCTGACGTCATGGATATTTTAAACCAATGAGAATCGTAATAAAGTGGCGTACTCAGGATCTCAGTTGTAAAGAAAGAAATAACTATTTCATGGTTAAATATCCATTTGTACATCACGATTATAATTTTTATTTCTGACCGTATATAAGCAGCCATAATTTATTAATTAGAGAGAAAGTTTATTTTATTAAATATAATCATATTTAAAAATAAACTCTCGAAATGCCCTTACCTCCATGTTTCTTGTTTAAAGAAGGACTGAATTGATCTTCATTTGATTCCTGGCTCAGAGATGTAGATGATGAAGAATGAGAAGATTCAACGTGTACTGGTGAGTAACTGTACTTGATGTCACTCTGCAGTCCAATAGCCTGTGGTCCAAGTAACTGTTCTGGTGTCAAGTAACCGGAAGTTGAGTCCGAAGAATGGGATTTGGGAGAATCTTTTTGAACTACGATTTCAAATTCAGAAACTTTCTTTTCGTCGGATTCGTAGGGTGATATTTCATGCAATCCAGAAGATGCACTGTGGGAAGGGCGATCATCATTCGAATAAGTTGGCGATTTCAGCTTGGCAACAGTCTGCTGATAAGCATAATAATCTCGAACGTCCTGGTTATTATCAGCCGATGCAAGGGGATCGGTTGGAGAGTAAGGTGGTAAAGTGAATTCTGGAGGACCTGCAGTCTGAATATCAGGAATTTGACTATTGACTTGTTTTTGACTTGCTTGGAAGGAGTTTGAATAGGAAATGTCTTCATAAGGTGGTTTTGTATTTTCGTACGGATTTGAGTATGATGGTCCAGGTCCTTGATGCATTGGCTCGTGGTACTGAGTGTTTTGAATATACTGTGTTTCAGGATATGGACTATTATTTGCTTGTGGCAGAGGCTGTAGTTGTTGGTCCGACTGGTGAGTAGGTCTTGAAGGAGGCATTGGAGCTGATTCCTTATTAGGAGATTGGTATGATGGAGCTGATACAAAACCATACTGATTTACTGGTGACATATTTTGTTGCTGCTGCTGTTGCTGATAATACATCATCATTTGCTGATAATCCACTGCTGTGTTTGGAGACTTTTGTGCTTGTACATTTCCTTGGTTTTCTAAGTAATTCTTAGGGAAAGACTGTTGCGCTCCTGGTGCGTTAGATGTGTCCATGCCACCACCATAAGGCGATGGATTTTCTCCTGTGTATTGAGCTTTCAGATTCATGAAGACTTCAGGAGATGGCATGTTTGTAAATTGTTTTTGCTGGGATTTTTGATTAGGAGAATTGCTCATCTGCTGCTGCATTTGGCTTAGCACTGCTCTTCCTTCAGGTGTGTGACTGAGCATAGCATAAAAACTGGGATCCTGATTTAGCAGCTCAGAATTGTACAACGGCCGATTGTTTTGAAAAGAGTCTTCTGCTGGTGCCTGATAGAATCCGTTCTGAGGTTGTGCTTGCATGTTAAGAAACTGTTTTTCAGGAATCTGGAAGTTTGTAGAGAAGCTTTGAAGAGCTGCAGTTGGAGAAGCGAAAGGATTTCCCCTATTTCTGGAAGGTTTAGATGCCGTCTTGGGGGGATTAAAAGAATTCCCTTGGTAGGAGTTGCGAATATTTGGATTCCTCGACTGATTTTTGGGTCTTTTTGGTTTGTTGATGTTTTGGAACTCAGAAGTGAATTGCTTATTCCTTTGCAAAAATTGCTTATAAATTCGAGGGTGAAGGGGCAATACATTTTTAGGGTCTACAAATTCAACGTTTGGAGGTTTCGAAGCCATTAATGATTCAAATTTTCCATTATAATGAGGATTCTTTATCGAGGGTCCTTTAGGTCTTTGATTAGGTTTTCTGTTGGGAGGAGGGCCACCTTTCGGTCTAGCTGAATTTCCCCTGTTATTTCTATTGCTGTTTACTCTCTGGGGGCTGTGCATGGAGCTTTCAGCAACAGGAGCTCTATATGGCCTTGAAGATTGTTGTTGTTCCATTCGGTAACCCCCACCCGTAATATCAAGTGTCACACCTCGAGTTTTCGGTGGTCCTTGACTATTTCTAAGAGGATGTGAATTCTTATTATTTGGTGATCTTTGCATATTATTTTTAGTGTTCTTTGGTGTCTGACGTGGAGGTGGCAAGGAAATCTGCGGAAGAGAGGGAGAAAGTGGGTTGACAAATGGTACCATTTGAGGATTCAGTGATGAAAAGCCTGACATTGCATTAAAAGTATTATCATTCATCATAGATGGATAATATGATGCCATTGGTAAGTTAGGCAGATAAGCACCTTGGTTGATGCTAAAATCTGCAACGTGATCGAAATTTGAATTAGAGAAACCACCAAATCCATTCACGCGCACCCCGAGAGCTCTCCAGTTCAGTGACATCAGCAGCAAATACAATACCTAGAAAATAAGCAATGAATATAAATTATTTACACATGGTTGAATATGTTGAAGCAATTCTTAAAATAATTAATAATGTACACCATGAAAAGTTTAATTATTTCTTAAGAATAATGTAAAATATTTTATAAATTTTGCGATTTTCAGTGTAATAAAAGCCAAATACTAAATGTCTTTGTTTTTAAGGCATTTCCGTTTTGCATACTTAAATGAGAAAATTTTAAGCTGTAAAAGTTGTCGTTAGATGCGTGGAGGTAAACATGTTTTATCGCAGTGCTTTTTCTATAATAGAACTTCAGTTGAAATTACTTGAACGATGCCTTATCCTTAGTCGAACTAATTACTAATAACATCCCAGCAAACACAAATTGCCGGCAAAAATCCGGGCCGCTGCTGGCCAAGCCGGTTATCTGTTGGCCACGGCCAGCCGCTCATGGTTGTTTGATGGCCCAGCTCCGGCCATTACGGCCACGGATGAGTGCTGGCCAAAATGAACCGGACCGGTGCTGGATGATAAGTAGTGGGCCAACAGATTTTGGCCATTGTTGGCCCTGAAGCTGTTGGCCAGCAAAATTAAGACAATTAGTTGTAGCGCTATTTTTTATTTTATCGGCAAAGACTATTTTTTCCAAATAACTATTTTTTTGTGATGTTAATTAATTTTCATTTAACTTCTTACTTTTTAAACTCTTTAAAAACAACTTTTCAGAAAGAAATCTAATTTTCACATTTATTGTGTATTCCGCGTGACAGTATGACGTCAGATACTGCGAAATGCTTGAGTCAGCGTCAGCCATTAATGTGAAATGGCGGAATGTTGTGTCTGTGAGCTAAGAGAAATATAAGGTAAGTAAGCATTTATTATTGTTGTTTTTATCAGGATAGAATTGTTATGAATGAGATGCAAGAATAATATATTTGTTTTATGTTGAAATATTATTTAATTACTTGTTAAGAAAATTTCATAAGCTGTTGATAACGTGACAACAAAAGAAAAACATTGGAAAATGTTTGTCATTGTATGTTTTAGAATAATTTCATTTCCGTGTGAGGAATAGAAAAATATATCATGCACAGAAGCATTTTTTCATTCCATATATTAGTTATATTTAATCAATTAGTATAATAAATTTTTCAATGCTCAATTTTTTTAATCGAATTCGATTGCTACAAAGTTTAAACGTCTTTATTACATTTTTTGTTTTTTACGAAGCAAGTTTATGGAGTCTAAAAATATTCTATTTGAAAGCGCTTAGATGTTTACTTTCAATAAATTAATATATGATATTGTAGCATTTCTGATCAAAAAATTATGTGCGAATTCCATATAAACTTTAATTATTTTATTTTTAAAAGGCTTTCTTATTTACTATTATTTTTAAGTCAATTTTTACTGACCGAAATATTTTGTCTTATAAGGATTCGTGGTTTTAAATTTTGTATACTCCTCAAAGATCTGTTTTAAGGAATGAAAAATTGTACAATGCATAATATTACAAAATATTTTATTGCATATATTACCTGGTTTTTATGTATAATCCTGTCAACCATTAAAATCATTGTGGATTTCTTAGCGAAATATTATTGCATCTAAAACTCGAAAAATTGTATAAACTTGAAAATAGTAAATTTTAAAATTTCTATAGGAATCTGACAGATTAATTGCCACAAATTAATAAAAAAAACATCTAGAATTATGTGGTTGGAAAATTAATATTAACACATATGAAAAATGTTCATATGGAACAACTTTTATTATATAAATTAGTTGTGTAGCATGTTAACTATTTCCATGTAAAGAATGCTGTCAGATGTAACAGCTTAGTAGTTACTCTTGTGTTTACATTATTATATTTAAACCATATTTTATGTTTTTATTTATGATGGAAAAATTGAAGTATGAATTAACAGTAATTTCAATTTGTTTTAATGAAAATATAAGTTAACTAGAATATTTGTTCCTTTATATTTTGGAGAAAGTGATTAACATTTCAAGCATTTGATGATACTTTTGACATTTTGATCTCTTGATTCTTTTGTAGTAATGTAAATGGTTTTACTGTTATAGTAAATAGTCGACCGGATAATGGGTAAATGATATATCTAATCTTATATATATACACACATAAACATACAATTAAAACATAATTTTTTTCCTTTACCGATTTACAAAGTCTGATTATGATAATATTGTCCTATATATAATATTGTCAGATTGAATTATTTTTATTTACTTTTGATTTTTCTCTTCAAGGAATTGAAGTTAAATAAAGAACTTAAACATAATTTTAAACAGTAAATTAGTAAGGTATACAAGTAAAATGAGTATGATATGAGAAATAGTTAAAAAAAAAGTTTATTATTTTTGATTTCATAAATACCTCTAATTCTAAAATTCATTATACAATTTCTAAATAATAACAAATAATTAAAATATTGCATTAGTAAACTCCATGTTTATTTATTTTATCGTTTTAATATAGTAAGCATAATTAGGTTAATCCTCCAAACATTTACATATATGTATATATATAATTTCTAAATTTATTAACTGTTTTTAATTTCTCGATATCTCTTTTGTTGTGAGTTTTATTTGTGTATTTTACAGAAAATACAGAGGTTAAAGTCATTTTTGATAGTTGACATTATTTTGTATGTTGTTTTTCTTATTGTAATTTATAACATAAAACGATTAAACTTAAAGCCCAGATATAGGTCGAAATTATTCAAAACACCACTTGTTATCAAAGAAGTAAAGTTTTGTGATATCCATCTTGAGAATAATTTAATCATTTTATTAGAGAAAGAATATAATTTAAGTTTAATCTAATTTATCAGTTAAGCATTTAATATTTTAAAATTAATATATCATTCATTAACATGTTGGATGTGTTTTACAACTGTTCTACATGATGGACCAGCTACATGAATTGCAAATGATTATGAGATCAAAACTTAGAAAAGAAAATAGTATTGCCCAATTACATAAAGGAAATAGTTAGGTCTTCTTTATTTATATGTTTTATCCTTTTTCTGGCTGCTTGCAAAACTTTAATTTGTTATAGAAATTTTTTTATCAATAACATTTGGTATAAATATATTATACTGGAAAGTGACCTTTAATAGGTATTTTATGGTTATATGTAGTCTCGATCAATGACCACATCTAACCATAAATACAAATAATTTTTCCTTAATATTTTTCAATATCATTGGTAATTACAAGCCAGATAATTTATTTCTTTGTGTTACAATTTTTTTAATTATTTGTATTAACAAATAATTGTAAATAATATAATTCTTGCAAAAAATTATAATGGTAAATAATATTAACAAATAATTGTAATTATAAATACTATTAGCTAGTAAATATAGGTAATATTTTTTTGTCAGGCAGTACTTGGTTGACGACCCTCTTCTGGTTTTGGATTTTGGTTTGACGACCCTCTTCTGGTTTTGGATTATTGTAGAGTGTACAACGTCATGGACCTGGTCTAGCGCTGCTGGCCTTTGGGGGCATGCAACAACAACAACAATATTTTTAAAGTAAAGTAACAAATTATTGCTTATATTTATTATTGATGGCTATTTTGCTAATATTTCATGTTAATAAGATTTCCATGTTAATAAGATTTTGCATAGAATATTGCATAAATAATTCAAAATTATATTTATGTTTTAAAATTCATCAATATTAATTTTAATTACTATGATTTTATAAACTTTACTTATCTGTAATTGTAGTTGTGTGTAAAAAATAATTTGGTAATCATTGATGAATATTTTATTAACCATTTTTTATTAGTTCAAAATGATTTTTTAAAAGCATGAAATACAAAGTGTATGTTATAAATTAATTACATTCTATTATAACCTTGAAAATGTAAAATTCTGCTTAAAACATTACATTGCATTTTTGAAGTCAGATGTTTAGAATTTTTATTAAGTCATTGAACTGAAATTGTTTTCATATAACCCAATTATTTGTCTCTATTTTTAATCAAAGAATTGTCAGAATTGATGAATGTTGATTTTTCATTTGTTACTTAATGTTATTTATTATAATGTGTATGTATATTGAAATATCAATATGAATATAAACTATAAAACTAAACTCTGGCAGGACAGACCACATGGGCCAAGGCCTACAGTGCCTATTTTCCTGACCAAGAGCTCCTGGGCTGCAAAGCACATGTCCTGATTAGGTGCTCAGCATAACGCAAAACACCAGTGTTTAGTTCCCAAGCATGCTTATTGTGGACATAATTTACTAATAACCATTCCCCCTTTTTTAAAGAGATAAAACTAAAATTAAGTAAAAGAGTCCATCATAAAAGATTGTATTAGTAATTTTTTTATGAGTTATTAATTCTGAATGAAAATTTACATTATTATAGGCATTCACAACCTATTCAAGTGCTTGGCTTGTTTTGCTTTGACTGTAAATTTAATTGTAAAATATTGTAAGTTTAAAAATAGTTGTGTTGGATTCTCCTTATTCAAATAATTAATACTGAGAAATAATACCTAAATACTAGAAAATAAGTGTTATGCATGAAGTTTCTCCAAATTGTAATTTATAAATGTGCATTGAAGCCAAAAATATTTTCAACTCAAATTTATATTTTAAATTAAATAATTTGTGTACTTAAATGTATCTGTATTTAAATTTTCCAAAAACTTAATCAATTAAAATAATTAAATTTAGTAGCTAAAAACGAAATATTTTGGTGGTTAAACTTATACCTATTTAAATGTGAATACTATCCATAGATTTTCTGATGTTTCTGTTTTTGTAAGGGATTATAAATGTCATTGATTTAAAAAAGAATAAAATATTTTTCTTTAGGTTAAAGTCTTGCAACTTTATTTGGCAATTTTATTGCAATATTCTCTTTGATTTATTTTAACTGGTTGATAGATTGTCACTTTTTGGTATATTTTGCATGCAAGGGCTAATATCTACAGTAAAAATTGTGTACTCCATCACTAATTTCACAATTAAGATGAGAATCAAACCCCTTACTGTTGAATTGATGACTGTGTTACTTTAACTATTGCAATGATTGGCTTGTGTGTTGGTTATAAATTAAAATATAAATGTTTTTTAAATGGGAAAATATTTTTTTTAGGTTATTCTTCGAAAGTATGGCACTTTGAAATAATCATTTACTTGGTTTTTTAAGTATACTTTCCTACTAAAAATTTAGCAAAGAATCGAAAATTTCTTATAGAAACATTATTAACTAAAAAAACAAATAAAAATAACTAGTGAAAAAAATAATCTGCTGAGCAATAAATTTGTAAAAGATGACAAATTACATGCATTTATATATAATATACACAAATAAATATAATACATTTTTTATTTCAATTTTTTAATAAAAATGAACTGTAACACTTCGATGACTTCATTATGAGCTTATTGCAGTAAGAACTGGAAATTCATTTTCTGACGTTGTGTTTTAATATGCAAAAACAAATATTAGAAATGTTATCTTTTTTCTTCTGATTTATGAGTTTTCTATAAAGAGGTAATTTATTATATTTTATTTTTCTTAAAATACTTTACTTTGTTAAATGTTAAGACCTTTTTAATATCAAAAATTCACTTGTTTAAAACTATCTATGTAGATTGACATTTTTCTTAGAATTCATAGTTGTTGTAAAACTAACAACAACTAGTCCGATATTCATAAATTTTTTGCTATTGGTAAACGAACTATTTATACAATACTTAGAGCCTAGACTTGTTATAATAGAAGAAAATAGTGCCAAAATATAAGCGAATAAGGAGGAGCTCAAATATTAAAATATTTCTTTCATTGTTAAGAGAAAATACAAAATTAATATTGATCACTGAAATTTAAAGTGAAAACTTATGCACCAATTCAATATAAAAGGATAACTTCCAGCATTTATTTAAACAAGAAATTCTTGATTTATTTCTTAGTGAAAAATTGTATTGTTCTTAAAAATTTTATTAACATATATAAATATAAAGCAAACAGAAAAAAAGTAATTTACTACAAAAATTATCTTTGTTAAAGATTTCTCTTTTCTGTAATTATTTTTTTAAATAATTCTGAATTTATTTTATTACAGGTTACAAAAAGTAATCTGAATTGATGTTACCTGTATTAATTTAATTTGATTTTTATTTTCAGTAAGTGTTCGACAGCAAAGAGAATATTCTAGCATTTCGCAACACAAAATAGAAGAGTATGTAAGAAATTGGCTTCGAAATGCTCCAGATCGGGAAGGAGGAAGGAACAAAAGAAGAAAACTTTTAAATTAAAAATACTGTAAATAAATAATGTGAATGGATTTTTGATTGTAAATAAAAAAAAATTTTATACAGGATCTGTCTCGTTCTGAGCCATCATTAATAAAAATATCATTGATATAATATAAATTATCTAATATAAAAAGTTCAGTTTATGTGTGTTTAGTTAAATGTGTTGCATGCTTTACAAAAATACAATAAAACAAATATCATAAAATAATTAACTTAGAATTTTATGTATATGTTCATCCGCTGAATTTAACAACAGAACTGAAAATTTAACAACAGAACTGTTAACAATGAAGTGAAAATTTCTCAAAGATATATTAAAATGTTTATTGAATAAAAATAAATAATTACTGCTAATTCAAAAGTAATCTTAACAAATTGGTAAAACATGATTATAATCAACATATAAATGAATTCTATTAGAAAAAATATTTTAGAAAAGAATCAAATCTAATATAAATATTTATTTATACAAAAATAAACTAATATTTACTAGCTCATTACAGTAAAAGCTGAAAATTCAAATTTTTGAAATTGTTTTAATTTATATATAATTATTTCTTAAGAAATAAAAACATATTTAATGTTATACTATTAATATATATGTATTTAAATTAATTTTAACAAAAATAAACTAATATTCATAAGCTCATTATAATAAAAGTTGAAAATTAAAATTTTTGAAATTGTTTTAATTTATATATAATTATTTCTTAAGAAATAATATGGGAAGAGAGCGGCATCTCTAAATAACCAAAGCAGATTCAATTTAATGCATTTCCAATATATTTCAATAGTAACTTTACAATATATAAATTCTTAGCAATTAAAAAATGGGTAAATATTTCATTTTAATCTGTAGAAATAAAATCAAAGTTATAATTGGCTCCACGTCGGTTAATGCGGCCATTGCCGGCCAAACTGCAAAGGCCCGACGGATAACCGTATACGGGCATGTGCTGGCAATTATACGGACCACACACGGCCAATACGGCATTGCTGGCCACCCAGCGTTGGGCCAACAGCGGACCGTACTGCCGGCCCAGCAGCAATGACGACGACCACTTTATTGACGGAGCCGACGAGGCCAAATAGCGGCGGGCCGCTGCTGGCCAAGACGGCTGACAGCAGCGGCCCGATGGATGCCCGGCATCTTTGTGTTTGCTGGGATACAGTGTCAGTTTTACTATTTAAAGCAAAAATGTGAGTGTTTTTTTTTCTGTGTAAATACATAATTTGAATTCATATAATTTTACCGGTAAAAAGCAATAATTTGAGGATGTTGACTTAAAGATAAATAAAATTTTGAGAATCTTTTTATTTATTTATTAAATATTTTTCCATTATACATACATGCATACATATATAGACACACACAAACACACTACACACACACACACACACACACACACACACACACACACACACACACACACACACACACACACACACACACACACACACACACACACACACACACACACACACATATATATATATATATATATATATATAAAACTGCATTATTTTTTTTCCATTGAAAAATATTTATTTTAAATATTATTTGCTTAAAAAATATTTAACAAGCATATTGGAGAAATGAAAATGTACTTTCTTATTGCTTAAAATACGTATGCACCTTTGTATATGTGTATAGTAGAAATTTTCCGGTTGGAAAATTATGGCCTAATTCAACAATTCAATAAATATAAATAATGGTGGATATAATTTCAAATCAGGCTGTGTATATTTTGCACTATTGTATAAAACTGCACTTGCATACTTTAAAAATTTCATTGTGATCTGCATTAATAAATAAGTAAATATAATCTCATCTGTCACATACTTGGAAAGAAATTCAACGGAAATCATTCCATGGGACAAATTTTCTAATATATGTTAACTCTATTTCGTTTACTTTCTATAATCTACGATATAATATTAATCATAATAGTTTAAATTATTTGTGATTAAAGAACTTATAATTTTTCCTTATTTTTGGCTATCTTACAAATTTATTTCCCAAAACAATTTAAGTTTCTCTTTCAATATCGATTATTTTAATATAGGACTAGATCTGGACTTTAGAGCCGAATCTCATAAGTCTCGTTTACAAAAAGTTGATATGATTTAAAATTTTACATCGGAATTGTTTATTTTGATCAGGGGAGATCTAAAAATCATACTTGAACATTTGATCTCAATCTCATGTCAGTCCTACACGCACAAAAAAGAGTTCTATTTTAAAATTCTCTTTCAGTATCAATTCTTAGGTCTAAACCTTAGGCCCCAGTCTCTACAACTTCTATATATGAAAAACACATTGGCTTTACTCTCTGAAATTTTAGGAAATCCTAATATGCAAATTACATTGGCAACGAAATTTTCTTCGCATGACGAGAATTAATTTAAGATTAATTTCTTAAATTACGGTAAAATTATAAGAATTTAATTGGCTTTAACTTGCAAATTTAATAACTTATTCATTTGAACTTATTTGACTCTTAATTCTTCAGAAGAAAATATTAGTTTGACTAAGATTGTAACTAATTAAAAAAAAGCTATTGCTAAAAATTGAATGCATAGAAAAAAATCATAACTATCGTAATTATTCTTTCATCAACCGATCACCTTACGAAATATCATTTGAAAATTTGCAGTCACCAGAAGCAAAAATGCTAATAAATGATTCTGCTATTAATAATATTTATTATTCAAATGCTCAGGTTCTAATGCTGAGGTTCAAATTCTAAACAAGTTTACAGCATATCGCCGATGAAGCAGTAATCATCTCTCTTAAACAGCCTTAACTTGAAAATAGGCAGGACACACTTCTGATTAATGGAAGAACTATCACAAAATCGTTACAATTCTATTGACACAAGACACCCTCAAGGGCTCACAGTTAATGATTCCTTCCCAAGTCAGTGATCTCCGTCAGGGCGTGTTCAGGATGAAAATTATTACCACTGACCTTAACACTGGATGAAGCGTGTTGGGTATCTTACGCAGCAGATTACAATAATTACTGGCATAAAAAGGTGTAAAGATGGAGTCGACGATTATTTGTTTCTTCAATAAGTACATTTTAGGTCATTTGGTTGGCCAATAGTTGATTTTATTACTTTCTCGTTGCTTCTGGGTGCAGACTAATGCTAATTTTTAGGATTAGTTAAAATTAGTAGCTTTTGTTTTCTGGCATTAAGAGTATTAGATCACTAATCTAAATTTGATCTCTGACAATCAAAAATCGTCATTAGGTATTTGGAATGTAGTTCAGGGCCAATTTAATATTTGTAATGGTTGATCCAAACTGGAGGTTGGATTTTTTTTTTTAATGTAACGAAATATGATAATTCAATACAATACGTTTTTTATAAATTGTTAATTAAAAAAGTAATATCGATACGCATTTTTTATCAGTAGTTCAAAAATACTTTATAAATATCGTTCTTTTATAATGATTGTTAAAATATATAAGGGAGCTTAAAATCCCATATTAAGGATCAAGACAATTTGCAATTGCATTTGAGAAAACATTTTCAATTATTTCATTTTAGTGGAATGTTATATGGATACATCTTTGAATCATCTTAATTTAAAAAACCGATTCCCTGCAAGCATTGTCATCTTCATGCTCGTAATCAAATAATTTGTGTGCACGATATTTTAAAAAAATATTTCGTCCTTTGTGTAATTAATTAGCCGAATGTACCTGCTTCGTTGCATTTAAATCAAATTTATACCCAGTTTAATGAGTAATGTGATTACGCCTGACTTACCATTCATGCTTTTTTTATGTTTCACCAAGAGAACACATGTTTTTGGTTTTCAGGGATTTCACTTACTGAGAAATGGAAAACGCAAACACTAAATTAAAGCAATGAAAGTAGAAAAGACAATAGATTAGATATTTTTTTTGTATAGCATACCAAAAGGAATAAAAATGCAAAAAATTAAAAAAAAAATTTCGCAGTGAATCTTAATTTTAAACATGAAATTATGAAGTTCAATTGTTCAATACATATAAGTACGGATTACTTAAATATTTCAATTAAAAACAGCTGAAAAGGATGATTTGAACCAGGAAATGTGAAATCTCATGAATAGAAACCAAACAAAATTTATAATGTTTGAAAATTCTCTAATGAAGATGATAAATATTTATTATCATTCGTGTTCCAATGTATTTCCGACCGCTGGCGTTTTGGGAAAAGAGGAAACGCATTCGTTGAAGAAGGTAAAAACAATGCTTTAAATACTGCTGTATTTTAAAAATTATTGTCCTGTGAGAATGTAGAAAGAACCATCCTATTTCATAAATGTTTTCTCTGCGCGCAATAATTCCGCGGACAATTTTAAAAAAAAGAAAAAAGAAACATTATTTTTTTTAAGAGAAAATTTTTAGAGTACATGATGCTATATCGCATAAATCAATTATATCACGGTATAAGCAAATTTTTAGGGAGTTCACACAAATCATTGTCAATCATGATTTAAATTAATGGCAAACACTATTAATAAAATATTGAATCAGTCAAAAACAGAGATTTCAATGTACGTTCCAATTTATTATGTACAGTCGTTGCTAATTTAACCTCGGGCAAAAATTCAGCGGCTAAACACATTAAAGATTTTTTAAATATAGATTTTTTGGTAAGAAGTTGAAAGAATGGCACTTTTCCAATAAATTCATCGTCCAATCATGAATAATTCGGCTTCTTTCATCATTTTGAGCTAACACAAGAACTTGAAGTTAAAAGAAAACTAAGAATTTTAATATGATGTGGAAAATTAAATAATTCACAATCAATAACTCAATCGGCAACATAACTGATTCTGTTATTTGTTAGTTGTTGGTCTTTTACTACTTTTTGAACAAACTAGCTTTTGATAAAATGAAAAGCCATTAATCATGTTTACAAGATAACGTGCAGTCATTTCAGAAAGGTCAAATTAATTTTAACCTTGGTCACACACGCAGTTTATGAATAAAGCTTTAAGATGGTAATTTGGTTTTATTTTCTTTTATTTTGTGATAGTTAAATTCTACTCAAATCATTGCTTGCCAAAAATGTTCCAGGAAAATAATATACTATAGAAATTTAAGAAAAGTTTCGAAAGTTTCGAGCTTTTAGACCGTCAACTAGGCAACGTTGTTTAAACATCGTATAAAAATGCAAGAAAATAATCACTATGTTCTCTAAATAATTGTGTTCTAATGTTCTAAATAAAAAAAGATAAAATAAATTAAATGATAAAATAAACATCTGTTATTTTCGAAACAATATAAAAATACGAATAATTTTCCTTTTTTTAAAAAAAAGTAAATGCTCTTTTACATTACATTCATACATAAATTAATTATTTTAAAGATTTCGATTCAATTATAACCTCACAAGTTACAATAAAAAATGTTATGAAATATAATTATCTATATTATCTGCTAAAAATATATTTTTTTATTACAATTAAGGGATTTCGAGTTGACTCTGTCTCCAAATATCTACTCTTAGAAACTGAGAATATAATTATTTTAAATAAATTTATATTTTAACCCTAGAAAAAATTTAAAATATTGAAAACAACAGCAACTAGATGATGAACAGTTGAAGTGCGTGAAATACAATGGCTGGAAAAATGATTGAAACAATTTAAAATGTTATCTAAGTATAGACATATGATTTATGTTTCTCCGTGTTTTCTATCGCAATTTTTCTTCCAGTTTTCTGGATAGCAATTTTTGTTCTATCAAATTTTATTTTTTCAACATATGCTTTTGCAATTAACGTATACTGAATACATTAATTTATATTCTTAGTTTTAAGGATTTTATGCCGAGATAGAAATATCGCATCCATGAATCTTTACATTCTGAAAATGATTTGATATTTATTAATCGAACATTTTGGCTTTTTAACTAAAATCTAATTTTTTGAGCCCCCAATTAAGAAGTGTCACATTTTTCTAAAAATGCTGGTTAAAAATAGATTTTGGATGGCTTATGCTTTTCGGCGGGAAACTATGTCATCGCCATTTCTGTGGAAAATTCTATCCTCGCAAAATTATACACCAATAAAATATTTCATCCAATTCCATAAATTAAAAATATCTTTATATTTTATTTTTATTCCACAATTATGATTTTTTAAAATTAAGATCATATTTTTATACCATGTATCCTTAAATTTTTATTCCACTTGATGTATTTTTTTCAATTTTAATTTAACTAAAAATTTCATCATTCTTACATAAAAGATACGAAGTAATCAAAATTATATGATCCAAAAATCATTTAGGAATAGATATTGTATAGAAATTTGAAAATTATATCATCAAACATTTTTTGCATTTAAAAAATGTGTTCTCATATTATTACGTTATCGTTGTTGATTATGACGGAAAAAATTAAAATGTTAAAAGTAAATATTGATGTTTCTTTTCATATTTTTGGATCAAAACATTTTAGATAAATTTCGTTCATTATTGGAAATCTTACCTTTATTCTTTGTACACCCATAATATTTAAGAATCTTGGCTCCATTTTCTGCCTTTTGTGAGCGAAAAATCTCTTAATAGTTTTAACATTCGATTCTAGTAGCTAGACATAAGTTTTAAGCATCTTTTCTCTAACAAACATAACGATTACCTTTGTTGTGAAGGAATCGCCCAATTTGACTACAGGAAGTGTGGCCAGCATCCACTTAAACCCACAATAAATAGACTAATGTTGCCAATTTTTTTCACTTTTGACTGTTCAAAAACAAGACTGGTTGTGTAAAGCTATTAATAGAATTTAACATTATAATTCCTTTCTTTAACATGAGTCAACCATACTTCTTACTTAAATCTCTTCCTTTAAACTTAACACGTGTATAAACTTAGAAAAAATTATAATCAGTTACCATCTTTGTAATGACGTAGAACTATTCGTTAGAGGAGCTTCATTGAAATTCTGCGTGTTTCTTCTAAAAACAAACGATTGTCTAAGACAAAGTAGGGCAACAACGTTATATTTGTATGTAGTTTTGTTTCAACTGACGCAGTGTTATTTCACATCATAATTTGACGAAAATAAATTGGGGAGAATAATAAAAAGTCAACAATTTTACACGCCGGACGGGAGTTTATTTCCTCTTACTCAAAAACTCTCTATATGATCAATGGAATCGGTATGGAACAGGCTAAAAAATCGTGACAAAGATACGAGATCATGAAATTATAATGATTTCCACAGGGTGGTTGTAAAAACTTAATTTGATGTTATTAGTCGAAATCAAGGTACATTATCGTGAAGTGTTTGCAAGCGATAATTGAATTACTCCAGTTTATATCGAACAAATCGATTGATATCATCAACAAAACAAAAGGATTATGATTGATATGCATGAGTAGATTAAAATATAAAAAATGATACACAATGTCAATACAGAACCATATGTTGGGCAGAATTGTAATATGAAATAAATATTGAATAATATAACAAAAATATATTAGAGAGAGACCGCTTGTGTGAAATAAATACTTTTCAGCAGCAATTAAAAATTAAATTTTAGTTTTAATAATATAATAGTTATAAAACTGATAGTTTTTAGTCAACGTTGAATGTATGCACATCTGATCAGAATGCTTTTTTATTTCAAAAATTCACACACATTTTAATGCGCTTTAAATTTTTCTAGAATTATTTATCTCGGTTTAAAAATTAATTAAAATAATGAGTTTATTTTTCGCTTCAATATTTATACACTATGATCATGCTATAGTTTCCTTATAATAAAATTATTCTAAAGCAAGCTATAGCATGAGTTATTCAGTTGGCAAATTTGTGTGCATTTTAATTTGAAAAATATATTTGAATGGTATTAATTATTCTTTCTAACACATGATGATTTTGTATATTACTTTTAAGAAGGAAATATTTACACACACACACACACTATATATATATATATATATATATATATATACAGAGTCATCAATCAAACAAGTAAAAGCTACATGTAAAATAAATAACTTTTTCATGACTTATCATAAATCATTTATGGACTTATTATAAATAATTTTTTCATGATTTATAGAACTATATATTTTAGCATACATTAATAGCTGTATGAACTATTGATTTTTCCTTGCAAATATTTTTATTGACATTAAATATAAACTTTGGTTGACCAATTTCACGTATGATCAAGTTAAAAAAAGACTAGTGTGGTCAAAAAAGTTATTTATTAATATTCACTTATATTCTCGAATAAAAAGGTCAATGAAATAAATAGCTCATCATTTGATAAAAGTAAACCAGATTTTAATTCCCATTCATCACCTAGAGGAAAAAGTCAGTCTCGGATAAAATGAAGACCTCGTTCCACCGAAAGTAAAGAAAGTCCCAAATCTCCACCTTCCCGTAAGAATATTTCACACCACTTCACCGAAAATATCCCAACATGGCCGCCCTAATGCCTCGCTTGGCGCAATTTCAGAGCAAAATGGTTGTTTGTTGGCGACTGCTGACAAATCTGTTCGCTGTACCGCGACAGCCATTAACAAAGTATACATTCAATTCCAGAATCCTGCTTCAAGTGGAATTATTAATGTATCTCACGTAATGTTTTCGAGAATCCAATATTTCTTGCTCCGATTGCATAAATAATTATGATGTCGTTCTTTGATGTATAAAAAAATAAAAGGACGAACACGAAAATAGTGCATCCGAAATGAAAATGAATGGGAGATGGATCAGCGAACTCGAAATCTTCCTTTTTAATTCTTTGGCACGCTAAATATACTGCACGCGATTATTTTTCTCCAACTTACTTGCTATTCTTAATGATTGTTAATGAGATCCATAAACAAATAGCAGATCCTAGAGATCTTTAAATTTTATTTTATTAAGAACCTGAAATCACAAATCTTGAAATATTTTCACGTTTCTATTGGCATGATGCAGCCTATTTTCGTTTTATTTCAAAGATAAAAATAGTATGATATCATGTACCTATAACATAACATAACATCATAATGCTTTAGAGTGCAATTAAAAATATATTTCATTTGCATATAATCTTATATTTTTGAAGTATGCATTTGTATATAAAATAAAATTATCGTTCATTATACTCCTAATAATAACTATAACAAAAAGTAAATCAACCCCTGTGGAAAAAATCAATGCCGAAAAATTTCAAGATATAATTATTTTAAAGTGCATTTAAAATACAAAGTTTTCATAATTAAAATTTCCATTTGAAATGGTCATTAATGGGCAACTAGCAAATATATGTTTAATATCCTTGAAGTTTAAGTTTTGTAAACGAAATTCAAAAAGGGGTTTTTTTGAAATATTTTAAAGACTTGTCAATACATTTTTTATAATTATTTCTGGCAAGATTCACAGAAATTGTTGAATATGCATCTCCTTATCAAATAGTAATTTAAATTCTATTCTTTATATAATCTATATTATCTTATATATCAGTGAAGATTCAATATAACGCATTTCTTTTTCATTCAAAATCATTTTTTGTCGTTATAAATAGTGATTTTGAAGTAATTATTAGTTTTAAAAATTTATCTGTCTAAGAAATCAGATAAAACGTGCAAAAATTGATCTTTTATAATTATCAAAAAAGTGTATTTTTTTTACTTGGATGATTTTTCAGACAAATTTCACAATGTTTTTACTATTGGTGCATTGGTTTTCTTTATTTGTGCTTTTAATTGCAAATACACTAACAACTGAAAAATAGCGTTTGGTATACTAATGGTCAATGTGTTTATAAAACTCTTTACATAGAGTTAGAGATTCCCAAACATTTTGAAATATAGTTCTTTTGCAAAAGAATCATAGAACCTTTCGCATTTTTTCTAACATATACAGCATCATAGTATAATTATGATAATAATTGTGTATAAAATACTTAAACATAAACTTTTATTAAAACTGCGGATAAAAAATATCAGAAATTTCATCAACCTTCAGTAGGCTCCTAGAATATTAGAAACCTTTTCTGAAGATTCCTATTCGGTGCCATTGGTAATCTTTAGTCTAAGCCATCCTATTATCTCTATTCCTTAGGAAATTATGAAATCATAAATATGTTACAGATCTTGTAAGGTTAATTTTTCCTTAACTGCTTAAGAGAATTTTTAAAAATTACCCACAATTCAAATATTACCTCAATTATCAAAATACATAATAGGCCACTTAAAAATATCAGGACAAACTGGGGTAATCAGAGATCACGGAAGAAGACAAAGCAGCCGTGAACATTCGTAAGAAGCGAATTCAGCGATCCGTTAAATTGTTTTAGGAAACTCACTCAAGGTGGCAGCTGATTATATAGATTGGTTTTCTTTTTGGCGTGATTTCGGTATTTTCCTCGACCTTCGCCACTTTTTGAAAATTGTAACCAAATGTATCGAGTCATTGTCTGAAAACACACAATTACGCTAATTTGTATTCGATTTGTAACAATTAGTTTAAATAAATATTTGTGTCGGGACAAAAAAATATTGCATCGAATATTTACGGAGGAACTGTCGCTTTGTAAAGATTACTGTTGTAGTTTGTATTAAAAAGAATCACTTAAGTTTAAAGCTTCTGTACAGAAAAAATATTTTAGTACGATAAAACGGTACTTTTCATTATACCCCAGTACGATAATCGCTATAACGGAAAAGGAAAAAATCTTAAATTACCGTCGCAAATATTCTAATTGTTTCGTGTATCGTTTAAAAAGACTTATACTTTTAGAAACTACTAAAAAATAATACAAACGTTTTATTTACATTTTATAAACTAAGCGATTATCACTTATTAACAAAACCTATTTAAAGGCCAAGGTTTTCTGGCAAAAACTGCTTAGCAATCGCATTTATGATCGATTGCGTACGTAAAATGTAATGGAACTTTTTTTCCAACGAAAGTAATTTAAATTTTGCTGTATTTAGCTGTTTTCTTACTCTTGGTGATTTCTGATGGTAATACTCATTTTAACGGACAAAATTATCACCAAGTCATCTTCTGCGCCAACTTTCTATAGCTTTATCATTTAGCTTTGTTTATCACTCTTTAGTCAATTTTTGCGGGTAAAAAATCGATTGGAATTTAATTTAAAATAAAATTTTGAGCCATTAAAATCATTATATCTACGTTATATTATTTTTACATCTCCATAAAAAAAGAAAAAGAAAAAAAAACATGATATTTCTTTAAGATCGTAAGCGGGGTTTAATGGAAAAGTACTGATAAAATTATAGAAATAATGTAAGAAAATTATAGTTCTTCTATATTGGTTTAAGGCACAAAGAGAAATGAGATATCATCAGTTATGCTTGATAAAATTTTTAAATTAAATTAAATTCGGATCACCGTAGACCTCGCACAGAAAATCAATGATTGATAAAAAAAATTAAACTTTCTAAGACTATAGAAGTAAAAGAGTGATTTCAATTTAAATATTCGTAAGATTTAATCTTGCCGTAAATATGATGTTTCTATAGAAATATATCTCAGCTGTCAAGTTGGTTCAAAATTAACACGGTTAATTGTCTTTAGCGGTAGAAAAGTAGCAAAAAATGTTTAAAAAAAGTGGCACAGAGCTGCTGGTCTATGGTAACCACACAAATATATATTTTTGAGTATTTTTATTATTTATTGCAAATTATTATATTTGCATAATTTAATAATTATATTACATAATTTAATATTTTACCTTATTATATAAATAAATAAGAAATTTTGTTATTGATTATTAACCTTTTCTTCAGTATGAACATAATATTCAATTTTCTCCCATTTTAAATTGATACAAACCTTCTTAAATTAATAGGTATGGATTAATTTATGATTTATTTCTAACGTTTTGAAGTGGTTTATTTAAATTAGAAGCGATTTACTTAAAGTCTATAGAAATGATTTATTTAAATTATAATATTTACAAGAAATTTATTTATAATTTGCTCCTGAAAATTAGTAACTAAATAATAAGTAATTTGAAACATACAATTTCTTTATAAAAGTTTTGTACAAGAACACTTTTTCTGAAATTTGAATTCAAATTGTATAAAATAAAAAGTCATTTTATTTGATAATTTTAATAAAAAATTAAGAAGTTGAAGATTAAAAAAAATTATTACATCCATTATCAATTTAAAGCTCAATTTTTAAATAAAAACTTTTTATACTAAAATAGACTAAAATAGAAAACTATAATAGAGAAAATACATTAAATTTGAAATATACATTTTATAATTTGATACAACCATTATTGTGAATAAATAAGTAAAAATTGAAAAGTTAAACTTCACACCTTGAATTTTATTTGACGATGCTTCAACAACAATTCTCTCATATCAAACATTGTGTTTTATGTTATTATTATTTTATTCAGTTGTAAATTTAATACTAATTTTAAAAGTGTAAAAATTTTTAATAAAAACATTAAATTTTTTCATTTAAAAAGATTGAAAACTAAAGTAATTTTTAAAATATACTCTCAATTAAAATAAATGTAATTAATATAAATTCTGACAATTTATCTTCACTTAGAATATAAATTATTTTAGACTTTCCTATACAGAACAGCAGATTCGAGCTCTTTTGAATTCTTAAGAATTGAGTTTTCACTGATAGTTAGATAAATCGTATTTTTTTTTACCAAAAATTCGTAATGTAGCAATATAATTATTTTAAATTCAATTAGTTAATCCTAATGATTAATTTTCATAGGCAAATATTCTTCGTGTCTTTTATACACAGAACCGAAAATAATTAGAATTCTTCTGAAGTCATGCTAACCAAAAATTTTTTTAATGTTCAAATAAATTTCTAAGAAATTTCTTTAATGATTAAAGAAAATGAGAAATTTCTTTAATGTTCAAATAAATTGTTATACAAATATTTGAAACCTATATTAACATAATCTTGTTAAATAACTTTAGAAACAAGTTTTTAATTCAATTAATACAAAAAATAAACTCTAGGGATTTATTTTCTTACTCATTATTTCATATTTCTGATTACAAAATACATATTCGACTAAGGTCATAAAAACAGGTGATAATTCCGCTAGTAAATAATTACAAATAGGCAATTTTTTTTCATCATATGTAAATATTTTGAATTATTTTTTCTCTACCATACATATTATTCTAGAATTCAGTATACAATAATTGGAATTTCCATTTCAATTCATTTCATATTGGAGAGGTTAAGAGACTTTGTACATATAATATATTCCAACATATTCAACACTAATTTAATAAAATAAAAATAAATATTGTTCACTAATCTTTTTTACTTTATTTTATGAGAAATAAAACAAAAATGATTTATTAACAAAAATTCATACAAAAATGATATCCCGAAAAATATTTTTTCTGTAAAACTGAATGCAAGTAACAATCTTGAAAAGTAAAAAGTGTTATTTTTCACCTGGTATAGATTCTAAAATTATATATACAAAATAGCAAACGATTATTATTGCTCCACAGAGGTTAATAACAGGCGGAAATTTCATCAATAAAAAATGAATCACGATTATACGAATTTTTTTCTTTCTAGATGAACGGCATCACGTATTTAACATAATTCTAAAGTCATAAGCAGATCGATACCTTGCAGATTTTCACACAACCAAATTAGAGTAGGCCCTACTAGGAGGTAGCAAAGGAAAGACTAAATCTTTCTCGGTCGCGCTCTAGTTTCCGAATCCATTGACTGATGCAGATGCAGAGGGCAGAAATTAACGATTCCCTCCTTCTTATATCATTGAAAATGAATTAAAGATCACGGCTCAATTTCAAGGTCAACGGCATCTTTTAATCGAACAAATTTTTTCCTTCATATAATTAAGATAGATTTAGACCTACCGGCTAAACTGTATCATGCCATGGCAAAGGGCGAAAATCAAGATTTTGTATTTTTCCTCCTTGATGATCAGTTTAAATGATAGTGTATGAATATAATTCATTAGCCTAATATTTTCAACCTTTCTAAAATTATGTTTGCCAAATTCATGCATTTTAATCAAATTCTGAGGAAAATATTGAATTGTATAGCTTACATGAATTATAATAAAGTTATTCAGAAATAAGGCAAAATCCTGTTTTAGCCCACTGCTTGGCCTAATTGGGAAAAAAATGATGGAAAATATTTTCTCGTCAACACAAATTACGCGATTTCATAAGATTTATAAAATCACGACAAAATGCTAGAATGTCAATTTTACCCAATTTATAAGAAAATAAAAAGTGAAATGAGAAAAACAATACAATTTCTTATATTTGCCAAATCATTCAAATATATATATTATCTTTTTCATAATATTTCGTTTAATTAATCAAGAAATGCAGCAATATCATTAATGTGAATAACCTCATTTTTTAATTCAATTTTGAAAATTCCATTTTTTTCTATAATATTTACATACAGATACTGAGGAAAATAATTCTTAACTTTCCAACTTAATTTCATATTCAGAATTAATATAATCTGAACAATAAAAATACTTACTCGTTCTATTCGTTAAATCCTTTCGTTCACTGAAACATAGAATATGAAATCATAGCTTTTAAAACGAACATAACTGTTCTTATATTCTTTTGAAAGGCAAACCGTAACGTAATGTTTAAACATTGTATTAATTTTTATTTTAACTTTTGCTTAGAATAAAAATCGTTTGCTTGTTATAACATGTTTAAAAAAGGTTTCTTATACTTCATAATTCTAATCAATTATTTTTAAAATATTTAGACTATAAATATAATAACACTATTATTTTTTATTGAAATTTCAAAAAAAAAATATTTATTTTCTGCAGATCTAAATTTTTACGACACAGGTGACGTGTAATCCATGATTGCAAATTCTGAATTTTTTTGGCGATGAAGAAATGTTGCCATGATGACGTATCGTGACGTGCGTGATGACATAAATATTAGGGTAACCAAAATAGAATTTTCTGTATAATCTTATTGGTCTCCCTGTGTAATGAAAACGAGGTTGCCAGATACATGAGAAAATCCGCCAAAAAATCACCAATCTCAGTATTTGGCATCATGGATTATACGGCACCTGCGTCATTTTATCTAAAAATATAATTTATTTTGATTAATTTTTTTCGCCTGCGAATTCATCTTAAAAATGCTTTCTTGGTATTGGTTGCCATAGAACACAACCAATAAACACACAGTTCAAAATTCGGTGTTTGTTGTTGTAATCTGCTGATTTTTGATTTCGCTCTTGGCGATGTAAGTGCATAAAGAATTTTTTAGGCATAAAAGTTTGTAGGTTAGCTATTATAGAACATTTCCAGTAATTAAGCAGATCCAACTATTCCATAATTCTATATGGCAGTCAAATGAAGAGTTTCCCACCTGAGCTGTCACATTTTTCGCTAATCCATCAATGGAGGAAAATCAGACCTATAATATTTTAATACGTATAGGTCCTTAAAGCTGTCTGGCGGAAAGTGTTTTCAGAATTGAACCATTTATTTTTAGACAATAGCGTTCCCCACAAAGAAACTGCATCTCAAATATGTGCATGAATTCAAAAATCTTATTTGCAACCCAACTTAGTAAAAATTTACCAATTAATTCAAATAATGAATCAGATTTTTTTTAAAAAAAATCATTGCCTACTTAAGCTGTTAATATTATAAAACTATAAAACAATTACAAAAAAAATTTAGAAAGCTTATCGTTGATAAGTTTTCTCTTATCAAATTATTTAAACTAAATACACTTGAAACAATTTTCTATTTTTCATGTGTCATTGATTACACTGAAAAAGTTGGTTTG
Source organism: Latrodectus hesperus (assembly GCA_037975125.1). Classification (NCBI taxonomy): domain Eukaryota; kingdom Metazoa; phylum Arthropoda; class Arachnida; order Araneae; family Theridiidae; genus Latrodectus; species Latrodectus hesperus. The sequence continues at coordinate 107,249,079 of CM075850.1, read as the reverse complement.
AAAAAATAAATTCTAGGAAGTAGTTTATTATTTAAACTAACCATGTTTTTAAATAACAGATTAACGAAGATTTAAATTTTAGTAAAATGTTAAGATTTAAATATTTCTAATATGGATAAAGATGATATAATTTTCAAATTACTATTATTTAATTATTCTTCTACATCGTGGCAAGATGAACATTACAGGATTTTGCATTAAATGTCAGTCTTCGCAATCACTCACTTAATCGTGTTTGCCAGAGTGCTAGCTTCTGCTCTTTTTTTTTTAAGAGCAAATATTATTTTCTAGAAATAAGTTTCAAATATTAATTTAATGATAAGAATATTAATCCAATAAGTGAAAAACATCAAGTGTCAAGAAAAACAAATGATAACCTTAAGGCAATTTTCCAGTCAAATATGCCTAATGCAAATGAGGTTTAAGAAAATGTATAGGTTGTCAACTTTGAATAAATAATTAAAATAAATTCATTATTCTTTAAATCCAGAGAAGAGATTGCAGTTTTATTTTACTATTTAACGATTCCAGTAAAAATAGTAAATGTTATTTATTATTATTCAATATAATAATACAGTTTTCTTTTATAGTTAAAATTAAAGCAATTAATTTTTAACGTAAAAGTAAATTATTTAGAGCGATAATCATATGAGATTTAATCGCTCCTCTTTGGAGAAAATTCAAACTAAACATTAAAAAATGATCGCGTTCGTAAAAGGAATGAAGGTAACTCGTTTTCCATAAGTTTAGTTCAAAAGTAGCTTGCTTCTTTTTAAACGCTCCAGAATTCAATCATCGAATGTCGTGACAACTGTAATCCACGCAAAATATACTGATTTATGCAACAAATATTTATTTTTTGAATGAAATCGGTTAACTAAAACAAATATCCTTAAAATTAATTTGAACTCGAGAAACTGACTTTACGTGATTGATTCATATTACTGAGTTCCCACTGAAAACATTTTTTAAATGTCCTGAAGAAAAACAGAATTACGATTTTAATTTGGCAACTATGAAGTGCATGAGCTTCACCGATATCCTTGATCGAAGTTTCTGATAATTTTTAAGAATGAGATATTATTTTCTCGTGGTCATATACTAATTATAAACCAAAATCCTACACATAGTATTAACTTATAAAAAATATCTGAACTTATTTCTACAGAAAGAATATCAAAGTTTTCCTACTGTAAAAATTCTTAAATCTGTTTCAGCATAATAATAAGGATTTTTTAAAATGAATTAAAAAATATTTTAAAAATTGCAAGAAACAATTTGCGCATGAAATTTTCTTTCCATGGAAAATCAAAATAGAATTTATGTCATAAAGATGATTCTTATAAGCAGGAATAAATAAAAGTAAGGAAAAAATAAATGCAAAGTTCGGACATGATGAGATTTCAATTCCAAAGAGAGATTTGAAATAGATTATATGGAAATAATATTGTTTATGGAAAATATACTTGCAATTTTGTTTCTTTTTTTTTAAGAAATAAAAAATAATTTCCCTCATGGAATTTTAATTCCATGAGGGAATTATTATTAGGAAATAGAAATAGAAGAATAGAAAAGAGAAAAAAAGAGAGAAAATAGAAATAAAAAGAGAGAAAATAGAAATAGATATGCCATAATTAGAATTTGTACTGCATCCCTTTTTTACGAACTACTGTTAAATTCTATTTCTTTTAATTGAAATAGTGATTCTAATATATGCTCAACACGTTTCAATGATAAATGGCAACGGAAAATGTTGGAACGAATAAGAGTGTTCGGCCACCAGTAGCGGATTTCTTCCTGAAAAGGTTAAATAATTTCTTACCGCTCACCTAATTCGCATACGGACTTGATAATTACCGAACTGCGCATGCGGACTTGATAATTACTGAACTGCGCATGCTTCACTTAATATGGCCATAGAATAGCTTCCACCATAAAGAGTTCAACAACCTTCAGGAAATAGAGATGCAAGAAAACAACGCTTTGTTCCGAAATTCTTACATAGGAAGTCTTATTTTTAATATTTTTTTATACTTTTCGTAACTAAAATAAAAAAGAATCTATTCTAGGTGACCAATGAACCGTTCGAAATGATATGTATCAATAACTTTTCCAACAGCCTTCATAAAAGTAACAAATTTTTAATGGTTTCCTAGGTTTTGAAAGCAATCCATCCTTTAGATAAAAATTAGTAATGAATAATAGAAGAAAGAAATAATACTCGATTGTTTTAACATGTACTAAAGGGAACATTCTATTTAAATCGTCGATTTTCTTTCAGCATTCATTAAAAAATTTTATATAAAATATCTTGTAATAAAAAATTTACATATTACACTTTGAGTTAATGTGTTCATAATTGCAAAATATTTCTGACTGCTTATTTCTGCACCAGTCAAAGCTTCTAAACACAGCTAAATTGCCTCGAATTTTGATCTACGGTTTAGTGACGAGGTCGATATACCTGATGGCATCTTCTTTCCACGTCCCTTTTGAGGAAAAGAGCCTACACATTCTTAATGTCTTCCACTTATATTTATGAAAATGATCAATTTCTTTAACTTTTTTAGTAAATTTTGTTGTTTTTGTAGATTTTTTGGTATATTAAAAATTAACGATAATTTTAAAAAGACCATTTGGTAGCAGAAGAATTAGCTCTGTGGCATTTATTTCATCAGTTCATAAATTCGTTTGCCACCACTGATACAGGTGTTTCTTGTAGCTCACCTTATTTTTTAATTAAAAAAATTAAAATAACAGTGATTAGGCCTAAAACTGACAGAAAATCAAGATTTTAAAAAATCCAATTTGAGTCCATTATTTACCAGACAAATTACAGATTTTAAAGAAAATATTTTAAAGAGAATAATAGTTAATATTATGTGTTAACAATCACAGAGATGTTTTATATTGTTTTATAAAATAAAGGAAAGCATTCAATCTTGCGATTAATTAAGTAGAGGTCACGGTGGCCAGACAAGGAAACACGTTCCATATCAGTGCCAACCAAAACCCCTCATAATATGAAACTTTTCGCGTCAAGTCCAAAATCCCTTCAATGGTGAGGTGAGGGAAAGAATCTAGTGTTAATTTGATGTTAATTTCGTCCCTTGTGTGAAAATTGTAAGGGTTTATTGATTTAAATAAGCAGAATTAGCCATCCGGGAACGCCGTCCAAAAACCACTATAACCAATAAATATGTTTTTTAATTCTATTAATCTGTCTTATTGTTGTCTCCCACTTCTTTTTACTTCGTGATCAATGGGTTAGAAAGGCTTAAATTTCTACTAATTTATGTTGTTTTTTTTAAGAAGGGATATCGCATGAGATGAAATCATGTTGAACATTCATATTGATTGACGTTAATCACCAAAATGAAAATGTTTTCTCCTATTTTATGTGGAAGCAAAAGATGTACATGGATTCTGCGAACCATTAATGATTTGTGCTTCAGTAGTCCTCATATGCTAGATTGATTTTTTGTAAATTGGAAAAAAGATCTCAAGAATAGGATCATTTAAGGTTAAATGGATCAGATCAATACTTTTAAAGCAATTTACACATGTTACTTCAAAACATAACATAAAAATTGGGTTAAAAGATTTAAAGAGTTTTAAATATTTTTTAACGTGAATTTACCTTTTGCACTTGCAGATTATTGTTCATAATCACTTTTTATAGATGAATAAATTTCTCTTTCCAAATTTTGTGTGTGCGTGTGTGTTTGAAATAAAATTAAAAATTACTATCGGTTAATTGCTTATTTAATAGACGCTTCAAAAAATTTAATCCCTTAAGCTAAATAGATGGTTAATAGTAGTCAGTTTCTATGTAAGAATATGATCTTTTGCGAAGCTAAATGGATCAGCCATTATTCTTCATAACGTTTGATAAAATTTAAGTATTTTAATATTTTTCAAGGAAAATTTTGAATTGTTTTATTATTCCTTAATTATAAGTTTGCCTTTCGTATTTTATTTAAATAAATTTAACGAGTAGTTTTTTTATTAGTCATTACTTTGTTAATTGTTTCATGAATAAAAGTCATTACTGTTATAACATAAAACTATTAGTCTCTAAATTATACACAAATAAATAATCACTCTCTGTAAAAAAAGCGATTTTTTTGTTTTAGTGATTAAAAGGGATAAGATACCATCTTTGAAAATTCCATAAACATTGCTTCAAAATTTATAAAATGATTTAACGTTTTATACAGTTTCGCCTTTTAAGATTATAGACTGTATTTTATATGTTTTATGTAAATAAATTCTGAATTCAAATTTTTCTATCTCCTTAGAAATAAGGAATACTTTTTTCAGATTCATTAATTTGATAAATATTTTTAAAATAATTTTACCCACCCCCTTAAACGCAAAATTTTAATCTTGTAAATTATTTTATTAGTATAAAAATAGTTATTATTATTGTAAAAAATTTTACAATCATAAAAAGACAAATAATGACTTTCAATAAGTAAAATCATTTGTAAACATATAATAAATATTCAGTTCTATGTATTAATTATTCCTATTCCAATAACATTAAAAACATGAGCAAATTAATCTAATCTTGCAAAGAGCGAAACTCTTTTGTATGTTGTTAATTTATATGTTAAATTGTCATTTCAATTGTGAATAAAAACCACGAATGCAGATGATGATTAAAATGCAGATGCCTAATTCAAAATTTTTGGAAACAATATCTCTAAATAATTGATTGAGTTAAATATTTCATAAGTATTAGAGTATGTAAATTTGCTTCATAAAAGTTTATGATACTTGATGATATAATATTATATTATGGTTGTTGTGTAATGATTGACAGTTCATTATAAATTATAGCCACCTATCGAGTGAATACTTGAAAAGTTTTAGTGAATTTGAATTAAAAACTTGATAAATATTATTAATAGCTAATAAATCAGCTGATAAGAAATTGTAATACAATAAATATTTGAGTTAAATACTAGTTAGAAATTAAATGTAGTTTGTAAACTACTCGGTAAAAACCCATAGGCCGTGGTAGCCTAGTGGTTAAGGCATCGGCCTTCCATTCGGTTAAATTTGTGGAATCGAAAGTCCTGTGGTCGGTCGTTGAGCAGTTACCATGAGGGTAATGGTCTGGAGAAAATTTCTTCCCCCTCCAGATCAATGCCAAAATAGAGGGAGTGGATCCTCTGATGCTGCCATCTATCGGAGTAATCTTAGAGCAAAGTCGTACTTTGCTCTAAGATTACTCCGATAAATGACCTTCGTGGTGCTCTGGTTAAACGACAGACGCTCCCTACTGACTTAAATTCACATAGCCAACGGCATAGCGAGATTGACTTGTCCAAGTGTCATAAGTAACAACAACAATTGAAACCATAATAATTCATAATATGAGTTGAATACTTGGTAAGAGTTATAATAATCCAACTGATTTAACTGAGAATTAAATACTTGATGAAAATCTGGAGTACCTATAAAGTGATTATTTTTCGTATTAACTTTTTATATGTGCTCATTTTTAACATATTCATATGGATATTTTTATTGCTGCTCAAAAGTAATTATCTTCACAAGCTACCTGATAATAATTGATTTTGAAATCATTGAGATACGCATAAATTTCAAACTTAAATTCTTAAATCCTATGTTTCCAAGATGACAATAACATATTTTTGGTGGCTAATTTGCAAAATTCGAATAAAAAAGTTACCATGATAAGAAAACGATATTCAATATTTTGTACTGCACTGTCATTTCATATTGCTATTGTCATAATTTTTTTTGAATAAATATTTTTTGGAAAAAATATATGAATAACTCAACAAATATATTTTTAAAAATTTTTCCATCACATATAGTAATTTATTAATAATTTCTTCAATTACCTTTCACTTAAATTTTCCGCAATAGAATTAAATAATTTTTGTGTCTCCTTATAAGCAGAAATATAATTTACATTTTCCCATATTATATTAATGAAAAAAAATATAAATTATATAACCAATAAAAGTCCTAATTTATTATCTCTGAAAAATATCGAGTGAGATAACATATAATAACCCTTTCATGCTTTTTTCTTCATTTTTCAACGACCAAGGTCACACGTTCTACAAGGTCATGGATTACCTCAAGCGCACCTCCTTATTGAATGGTACATAAATCTTGTTCTCTGGCCATTTCGAAGACAAGAAATTACACCACTTTATTCCCCTACATAAGTTCAGTTTTAAATTAGATTAGATAGTAATGTGAATACAGAGGCTGGATTATATTTCTCTGTAGGCGTGTTAATAAGTCATAATATATAAATAATATTTCCACAGAAATTTTAAGCGTTATGTCGGTAAAAACACACTTTTTGTCCTCGAAAATAACGCTCAATACAGCTTAATGAAAGTTAAAGATAAATCTAACTCTTTTGATTTTAATTTTTCAATAAAATTTTTATTAAAGAAGTGTTTAATCTTAGAAAAAAAGAATAATAACTCAATAAATTACTTCAATTCGCTCTGGATGTAATTGTCGTATAAGAATCAGCAATTGATAATTTATCCTAAAAAGTATTAATGATTAAAGCTAATAAAAAAGGAAGAATTGAATTTAAATTGCGGAAATCGAGAATTTCTTAATACTTAGTTCTGGAAAAAAATACTGAAGTTTCAATTGCTTATTTAAAATATTTACATAGCATATCATTTCCATAGACATAAATATTATAATATACGCTGCTGAATTCTAAAATAAGTAAAATATTACTTTTAGATACAATTTTTAATTATTCCATTAATGAAAGCAGAAGATAAATTATTTTCGGAAATAATAATCATTATTTTCTTTTAATTATTCCATTACATGAAGGCAGAAGATAAATTATTTTCGGAAATAACATCATTATTTTCGTTCAACCCTTTTTTGTTTAATAATTAAAAACTTGTTATTTTCTTAGATAACGTATTATTTTTTGTTACCTTTTACTGCAGGATTGGAAATACGATAACGCAATTTCCTTAGATAATTTATCATGTTTTGTTTTTAATTTTTTTGTTAAAAAAATGGATGACATGTTATTTTCAAAAGATAATGTATTGTTTTTATTCAGTATTTAAAGCATAAATAAAAAAAATTGGAAATTGTATGTTTATTATTTTAATATAGCATATTGTTTTCATTCAGCTATTAATTGGTCTGTTAAATTCTGAATATTATTTTAGTAAATTTTATTTTTATCCATTTCTGCGAACATAAAAAAATTAATTATTTCGTTGTTGAACAGTAATGTCTACTTATTATATTTTGAAAAAAAGAAAAAGTTCATTAAAATAGACATATATTGCTATTTGAAAATTTTCTAAACGATATTCTTGATTCAATTCTTTATGTTGAATAATGGGAAAATGATGTAAATCCTATATCATTATTGTACTCATCAATAAAAGATATTTGATATCATTATCAATCAATGATGTTGACCTTGATACCATTATACATTATCATGATGGCTGGATTTGCTAGTCTATCATGATTTTCGTTATTGGCTTCAATAATATCAGTTTAACTTTTTCAGAATTTTTTTTTATTCAGCGACTTAACGTATTGCAAATAACAAAAATAATTTTCATTGACACATATGTTGTATACTTTTGGAGTATTTTCGAATTTGGTGAATATTTTTTTGATGGAAATCACCATTTTTCTGGCAGTTTGGAAATTTTATTGCTTTAGAAAAGTAGAGTACATAATCTAAAACAGTGTTTCTCAACCGCCGGTCCGCGGACCGTTACCGGTTCGCAAGATATATTTACCGGTCCGCGAAATATCCAGCTTTTATAGGCCGACCACCGATACAGTACCTACATTACAAGAATAATAGTTTACTAGTTTAAAAAATTATGTAATCTTTGATGAAAAATACAACAAACTGGCAACTATGTACCTAAACGCGTTTCCTCAACTTATTTGTGTGAAGCTACATTTTCGGCTATGACTGTTATTAAGACGAAATATAGAAATCGACTTGCTCTTGCACCTGCTTTATACATTGCTATAACTGGTTTAAAGCCTAGGATTGACAGTTTAGTCAACAACAAAAACCAGCAGCAACCTCATTAATTTTAGTTTTTATATATCCTTTATTTTGGTAAATTATTTTTTGCTTATTTGGTATCTACTTACGTTGTTCACATTTCGATTCATTGTTGTTTTGGCTGATATATTAATTAAAAATATATATATATCATTCACGTTGGAATTTTCTTGGAGTTTTAATTAAGTTTTGGTGTTTTTATTCTCGATGCAATATTATATAAGTAAGTTGAATATACAAATGTAAATTATAACAAACAAAATGATTTAAAAATTATATTTGTCTTCATGATTTATCTTTGTGAAAAATTGTGCATTGGGTCAAATTATTAATATTACCGGTCCGCGTGAACGTACCGAAATATTTTACCGGTCCTTGGAGTAAATTCAGTTGAGAAACACTGATCTAAAACATTCCATTATGGGAAACTTCGTTCATACATTATACAGGAGTGATTTAAGATTAAGAATATTGTTTTAATTATTCATTTTCATTAGAATTATTGTGTGGATAATTCAAATAAATTTTGTTTAAAAAAAATTATTTTTCTAATTTTATTTACGTTTTTTATTATTAAGTGGATTTAATATAGATATTTAGAAAAACTGTATAATCTAATAATTACTTCAGCTTGGCGACAACTATTTTAACCACCAAAAATTTCAAAATGCGTCAAAAAGATTGTACAAGATATGTGAAATTAATTTCAATTTAAATAAAGAAAACAGCCAAAAGTTTCATAAAATGCAAGTTTCTCGACAGGAATACTGTAAAATTCGCAAAATTACATTTTCAATGCAATATTTATCAACAAAACGAGGTATAAATCTTATAAGACTCCTTTAATTCAAAAGACGCGAGTTACAGTGCAATCATTTATGTAAATATAAAAAATATCAACAACATTCAAAGAGACATTACATTTCAAGAAATTTCATTAAATAATTTACTTCTTTTTAACAATTTACACACAATATGCGTTGCTTAGTTGTAATCTTCACATCGAGTTTCAAAACAATTATTGTATAGAAAATGAAAGAATCTTTTAAAACTCCAAAATTATTTAATAAAAAATTTAGAGTTAACAAAAATGACAAAATAAAAAAACATGATATCTATCACTTAATTTCTTCTTTGTCATTAGATTTATGTAATTGTGTAAATTGCTACGTATGTAAGATGTGCAAATAACTGATCACAAACAAGAAGAGATAATTAACTGCATTCATTGATTTGCTAATATTTGTTTTTTTGTACTTTTATTTTATATGAGAGATTTATAAAATATATTAAAACTTCTTGGTTTGCATTGAATTTAATTATTTTTCTAAAATTACCAATGTTTATAAAGCACATTAAAATATTTACCATTATCTAAATATTTCGAGTTTTAATATCCCTTAAAAACTAAAGCGAAAAATTAATTTTTAACATTAACCCACACATTATTTTTTGGAGCTTAAGATTTTTTCAGATGTTATAGAAGAGCACGATTGCCCTATACACAACAAAATACCAAAGCGTCAACTATAGCTGAAGCACTGAACATGTTATATGTTCAAAAAATAATCTAATTCATTTAGGAAAAAAAAAAAAAAAAAAGATACCAAATTGTTAGAGAACTCTGAGCGAATAAAACATTTTGAACATTCGTTACAAAAATCTTCCGGAAAAACTTCTGAAAATTTTTACATGTGTCGTTCCAGAACATGTTACCACACATGAAGAATTTATAAAAACTTAGAAACGTAAACAATTTATAAATAAAGAAACCCTGAAAATCTATCCGAAAAAATGTTTTTGCAAATTAGTAAATAAGTTTCTCTCATGGTAATTGATAATCTTCTAAATTATAGAATTTAATAAGCAAATTATCTTGATAATTTTAAATCAATTTATTTCAGTTAAATATGTGCAAGTATTTTTATTGAATTACAACATGAATTATAAGGCATTAACAGAGCCTGGCAAAGGCAAGGGTATATGGGGCAGTTGCTCCGGGCCCCCACATCACAGGGGTCCCCAAATCGAATAGAACGTTCATTTTACTTTGTAAATTAAATAGAATCATTTGCTAAACCGAATATAGATTTTATTGTTGTGAAGTAGAGGGGTCTGCCAATCATCAATAAATCAAGATGTTTAGATCGCAAAGTATTTCAAAAACTGATAAGATCTGAACTCTATTTCTATATTACTTACGTTGAAAAATATTTAAATATAAATCCTAACTAGGTGAAAAATATTTACATTTAAATCTACCAAATTATTGCGAATTTACCCTGTAATATAGGAAATAGTTATTCTAATTTTGCTTAAAATGACCCAGATGAATATTTGTAATTTTATTTCAGTTTTCTGTTTTAAATTAAATAACTTCTGTTTTTATTTAAATCATAATGTATTGCTTATAAATTTAAATCGTAATTTTCGGATGAAATAATACTTTCATAGTCAAAACTTACTGAATTTAAACGTTTAAATGTTTAAATTTATTCAAAATAAATAATGTATTTCGAGAAATTAATATAAATAATTCAGTGTATATATACAAATTACTATTTTTACAAAAATAAACAAAAATCTACCATGAGTTTAAAAAAATACTTTTTATAAAAAAATCCTGTTTTAATCATCAATTTCATTAAAAATTTCAAATAAATTCAATCAAATTCAATTGAAATTTTGTTTGAAAATTTCCTTTTTTATTTTTTAATAAATGCAGAAAGATTAATGTCAAGTATGTTCTAAAGTTTCAATCAGCAATTATCAGACTGAACAAAAGAAAAATTATTGTAAATGCACTAATTACGTGGAGCATGATGGGATACTTCCGGCCATGAAGCGAGTATGGTTCCCTTGGAAACGGCATTAATTGCCTGACCGATGGAATGTTCGAGATGTTTTAGATGTCGAGGCTTTGTAGGTAGCATCAAATATTTGACCTCCTGCCTACGAATGACTGTTTACATGAAAAATGCAATCGAGAGAGAATAAATGGTCTTATTAAACCAGTTTTAATCTAGGGAGGATTATGATAGCATGAATCATACATGACAACGTGATAAAATGTTACTATTTTCAGAATTTAGCCCTAGAAGCTATTTTTCGAGTTATGTTTACTTTTCTGACTCACATTTTGTAAGATTGCAATACTGCGATAAAGTTGTATGTTTTATTCAACTAAAAATATTAAAAACATATAAATTCACTTCTTTTTGTGCAAAAGCAATGAGAAAAAAGGTTATTTGTAGTTAATATAATTCTTAATGGTACTTTGATATGATACTTTCATACCAAGGGCGTTTTATATAAAAAAAAGTTTTTTCCTAAGATTATGCAATTTTTCTTTTATTTAAGATTTTTACAATTCATAACATTATATAGTTTGAAACTTCTAGTTTACTGAACACTAGATCCAATGACTAGATTCAATGATTATATATATATATATATATATATATATATATATATATATATATATATATATATATATATATATATATATATATATATATATATATATATATATATATATATATATATATATATATATATATATATATATATATATATATATATATATATATATATATATATATATATATATATATATATATATATATAATAGTGATATTGATTGTCAGTATTTGCGCATGCATCACTTTAATATGTCTGTACTTTCACGAAGATATTCGAAACTAATTTTTAAATTTTTATTGTTGATATTATTCAGAAATACAATTACAATATTTTCTGAAGTGTATTTTGTCGTAAATTAAATAAATGCCATTTGAGAACCAATTTGCATTTGATTATAAAAGTTAGATGTAAATTTATTTATTTAGAAAATTGCAATATATATCTTTTCTGAGCCAGCTTTTAAATTATAATGCAATAAAAAATTACATGCCTTACAAATGTAGTTACGTTGTTACACTTTCTATTACCGTTATTCTTACAATAAAAAATTCAAATATTTTAGCGAAATCAAATATTTTCATGGAAAAGTTTTCTAGAAGCTCTTTTAATTCCTTTTATAAACTCACTATTTTAAAATTTCTCCCATTTTTAAAAAGAATTCTAAGTAAAATAACGGCATTTTTAATATTTCCGAAACATTTTAGGATTTTTAAAAACAATTTTTGTTCCTAAAAGAAAGGTTTTTGAATTCTGGAAAATTAAGAATTCGTTCTATTCCAAATATTCCACTTCACACTTTTGCACCAAAAACGATTATCAGATTAGCGAATTCCATTCGCGAGATTCCATTTTCAAAATGTAATTTTTACAGACTGATTAGTGTATTAAAGAAGCATTGCTCAAACACAGAAAAAAAAATTATTTTGGGTAAAAATATAGAGTAATAACAATTTCGAACCATGAAATCATAAATGTTTTATTCTTTTTCTTATTTCCAGTTAATTATCATTTGATTATGAACAGAATTAACAATTCCCTTTTATTCGCGATTACATTTCATCGAAAAGTTTTCCTTGATATGCTGTATATTTTGTTTTGTGCTACTAAACATCCTCAAATGTTAATCAAAAAATCTTCAAAGAAAGAATTTGTTGTACGCCACAATATCTTTTCAAGTAATTTAAACTCAGTGCTTCCTTCTACTGTATGTTCTTCCGCCAATAATTCCGCCACAGTTTGATTTAAAAGCTTTTAATACCGCATTATTTAGCCAAATGGGCTTCAGAAACAATTGCAACTTTTTTCACGAATAGGATTAGAAGATAGCCCCGAATGAAAGGTGCTATTATGAGAATAACTTCTCCTGCTATGCAGAAACTCCAGAACAAAAGCATGAAAAAGAAGATATTCCTTTATATTTTATTGCCACAAAATGGGTTCTTTTCTTTACGATCTCTTCTTTTCCAAAAGTACATGTTAAAGAAGAACAAATAAAAAAAATAGAGCCATATACTTTTTCAGCTTATAGCAGCTATAGTTAATACCGATCGTTATACAACATTTGATGTTCAATAAAGATATTTCTTTTCTTTTTGATGAATGCATGTCGCATAAATCGTATTAATAAAATGTTATCTTTGAAAGATATCAAAGTAACTATACAAGTTCATTATACCTTTATCCATTATGCTGATATATTTTATACTTTTTTAGTTTAATAATTAGTTCACACGAGTTATTTCAAATTAAGTTAAATTTGAAAATTCAAAATGTGATTCTATTATTGATAAAAAGAACAAATTGTTAAATTTGAAACTTCATTATTTTTGAATGATTTCCATTTTTTCATGCTATTACAAATAGACAATAATTTAATTCGTTTACAGTTTAACATACGAATAAAATGAAAATAATGAATTCTGAAGAATTCTAAAAATATGATTAAATTCCTTCGTTACTAAGTGAAAAAAAGGCTTTTACAATTTGAAATGTAGGAAATGCATTACATTGCTATGAATGCAATGCTTGCTTATCATTTTCACAGTGCTGTGCATTTGTTATAAATCTGATAATTCTGCAATGATATACAATTATTTGCTTTCCAAAATTAAATTATATAATGAGATTTATGTAAAAGATGTATAATGAATTTATGTAAAATGGGAAAGTCATAAAGTTATCTAAGTAAGAATATTAGAAAAATGGCAAAAAGCTTAGACGAAAATAAAGTTTAACTTAAGATTTACATTGAATAAGAGAGCATTTACCCCTAAATAGTTGAGAATTAATCAAGAAATAGCAGAGAAACACAAAGAAATTTATAAGCAGTAATTTATACTATAATTGAAATGAAATTTTGTTATCAAGTAAAAACTTGCCTATTGTTAAAATAATGAAATATTAAGGCCTTAAAATTTCTTCTCACTTTAATATGCAGTAAAAAGATTACTGTTCTACCTAATATTAAGAATTATATTTATAGTCAATTGGCAATGATGGGATTTTATTTTCGCAGGTATGAATTTACAAAAATTATCACCATTGGAAAAAGGCGCTGTATGCAATATTGTTTAGCAAATTGAGATATGAAGAACGTAAGTTAAAATTATTTTTAATGGGTTATAAACGTGTTACTAAGACAATAAAATATAGCGTTAATCCTTTTCTGAAAATCAATTAAATTACATTGCTGACATATTCTTTTACGTATCACAAACTCTTAGATGATATTGCCACAAGATTTCTTTAAATTTTGCCAGAATGTTTTCGTTAAAATTTCTTGGTGAAAATTTGGAATCGGATGCCCCTTGATTTTTTGGCAATTTTTTTTATGCCAAGATGTGACTAACAAGATGGCCGCAGCCACTACACAAATGCTAAACTAAGATAGGGTTACCAAATTATCAAAAATTAAATTTTATCTCCCTGATTTATCACCAAATATTTCACCAAAACCAAAGGGTACCCAATTCTACACCGAACCTAATTCTTTTATATTTCTATCATATAAACGTTGTTAAAACGTTGATCATCAGCCTCATTTAAGCTGACGTCTTCGTATTTTATTTCATTCAAAAATATTGCTTACAACGCCATTCTCCGTTGGTGGACACTTTTCAAACTTACTTTACCAAACATAAAGCTTTATGATATCCTAAATACTATTCTAAAGTTTGATAATATTTTGCCATCTATCTTTTTATGGTTATTTTAAAATGAGATTTTATTTTTAAAGACAGTGTACTTGGATTTCTTTTATTCTTTTAGCCATCCGAATATGTAAATTATAGTATCTATTATAAAAAATACTTTTAAATGAAAAAAAATATTCTTCGTTCCAAATTTCTGTCACTAGTCCAGTAATTTTAACAAAATATTTAACAGCTATATGATAATATTTTTCCAAAGTGCATACTCCATAGTATATAAAAAAGGATTTGGAAAGATCTTTTCTTGATTTCTAGGAATTAGCATGATTTGAATGTGTTTCTAACTAAAATATGCATTTAGAAATTGTTGAAATGAAAAACAAAATGACATATTTACATATTATTATCTAATTTTATTTGAGATTCGTTTACTCATTAAGATACATTTATAATTAATTATTCCATGGTATTCTTGTTGTGGACTCAAATTAAAATTCATATTGGCAGACAAATTCATGGATGAACTCGAAACTGCAATAGAATTTTAAAATCTGGTGCACTTACAGCCGGAAACGAATAATCGCCTTCCTACAAGTCATCTAATTATCATGAATCATCCAAATACCAATTTCTAGCCATTTTTAATTAAATACACCTGGCAGTGTTCTTCTTCCCACTGGAGTGCGAGGTTCGATAGGTGAGGTTTCTGGGCAACCTTTTTCGGAAGTGTCTTTGTTTT
The DNA here is from genome assembly GCA_037975125.1 of Latrodectus hesperus. Taxonomy (NCBI): domain Eukaryota; kingdom Metazoa; phylum Arthropoda; class Arachnida; order Araneae; family Theridiidae; genus Latrodectus; species Latrodectus hesperus. The sequence continues at coordinate 107,233,691 of CM075850.1, read as the reverse complement.
TGTATTCCTTTTGAAACAGTGTGATGCCAGATTAGATCTGGAATGTAACACTGTCGTCGCCCATTCATTTCTTTTATTTGCATTTTAAACTAGTGCCACCTTATGTTCTTTCTGATGTACTATTCTTTCATCACCATTGTATTTTAATTGTGGAAATATTTTTTTAAAAAAAATACGCTAAGCTCATTGTTGAATTCATCTGATATGACTTGGGATTTTATTTTGCGATTTTGTGAACTCTCATTAAATATCATTGGAATTATTATTTTTTCGATGAGATACTCTGAATTTTACAAGAATTCACTCTACAAAATTTTTCGAAAAATATGAGTGCGATTGAAAAGAATTTTAATCCTCAACTTAAATATTTTGATAGAAAAAGTATCAAATAAATGAAAATATATTTTTTGTTACATTTTTAACTTGAGTAATTTTTATTCATATGGATTTTTTTTCTTCCAACTACTATAATTATCATTCTTCATAATATTCTTAGTTACAGGACTGCATAAATATAAAATATGTGACTAATACCCACATACGTGTATACATATATAAATACATTGTGTGTGTATACATTTTTACATCGAATAATATTTTTTACCACAGTTATCATCGAATATTTTCTAACATTTTCACATTTTGTAATTAGAATAATTTTATTTAGAAAAGCGTATTGACTCTTTTTTTTAAAGTAATTTCAAAGCAAGTAAGTATATATATATGCTATAGTATGACTCTATGCTTGCTCTGGAAGTACAAATGAAAAACGCGGGTTATAATTTTTCTTCCTTTGTGTAAATGAATTCACTGATTTATATAAATACATAAGAGTTTTATATAAATAAAGTAACACTATAAATCAAAGACATTAAATGTCAGTAAGATATTGATGAAGCAATGTGTACAAAAACGGGAAGAAGAAAAATCTTTCTGCAATTTTTCTAAATGGCAATAACAGCAATCTCCATTTGCTTCCAATTCCGTGTTTTATATTTACAATGAGATAATTTTTTTTTTCGAATTTGGCAAATACATTGTCAAATATATATATATATATTAGAAGTATGTTGATTTTATCATTTAATGATTATCAAACCATATTTTTTTCAAATTGAAAGGGCTATTAATCATTCTTGATTGCTACTTGAAAGAAGTAAAAATTAAATTTTTTTTTCAATGAAGCCACTTTTCATTCGTAATAATAAAACGATATAAAAATGTTTCTGCATTTTCACATGGCACAAAATGTAAATTTCGTTTTGAGATTTCATAACATTTATTATTTTAAGTGTTAACAACAAAATTTTTTCTAAGAAATTTCTTCAATTAATTTCAATAAATTTTATCCATTTTACGGTTCATCGTCCTTTTTTCTTAAATATACATGATGGCATTTCAAAATAATACATAATGATATATATATATATATATATATATATATATATATATATATATATATATATAGCAGAGATATCTCCACTACCACTCTTTGTTTATGGTACAAATGATACCATTTTAAGAATGTCTAACAAAGAATTTAGAATCTATTTATTAGTTGAGATTATAATTATCTGATTTTGTTTGAACACGATAAAAATCTCTGAGTAAAATTGCTAAGAGTTTTCCTTGATTCTGGTGACTTCTCAGCAAAAGAGAAATGTATTTTGTTAGTAGTCAATAAAGGTAATATGAATAGTGTAACTCTAATAATAAAAAATAATTTTTAGCAGTTAAACTATTTGCTATAACAATTATACACAACTGAACAAGAATCTGAATTTCATGTTAACAGTATAACTTATTTTTCCAAAGGCAAAAAAAAGGTAAACAAGATCTTAATATTTAAAAACATATTTGTTAAATTACCTATTAATGAGTACATTGTATTTTATTTTGATAATTTATAGTTGAAATTAAACTGTTTTAAAATGGCCTCCAAATAATAGCTTCTTTCCCTTTTAATTCACAATTCGCCATTCCAGTATTTCGCATCAATATAAAAAGAAAATAAGTCGAAATATTCCATAACATACATATTACACTTATTTCATAGGGAGAGTTGGTCGCGGTGTCCTGGTTGTTCAGGACGTCGTTCTCATTATCGGAAGGTAGTCAGTACTAATCCTGAGTTAACCAAAGATCCGTCGTGTTCACTAAAGGTATCTGGGTAAACGTTAAATAGGTCATGGTTGCAATGTCTTCCAAGTGAAATGATACCTCTAGGAGTAACAGGCCAAAGATTGGGGATCTTCTGCTTGGCCCTGCTTCAAAACCTCGAAAAGTGTACCCGACTGTATCTAAATGATAGGTACTAGGTACAGGGAAGCATGCTGATGCAACAACAACAATTATTTCATGCATATTCATTATTATTAATTCAAACCTTATGGCTTTTTGATTAATTTGTTAAGTAGTTAATTATTTTCACTGTAAATTTCTAAGAAATAGGAAATTTGTCAGATATAATTATGTTTATAAATTATAATTATAAAGTTTTTTAAAAAATAATATCTCTCAATCAACCACAAATTAAAATAGTTTAAAGTATAATGTCATATGATTATAAATATCAATCAACTTGTATAGACTTTATGACATTTAAAATGAAAACAATAAAGGATATTTTCTAATAACATAAAAGTAAAATATCAACAACAATTATCAAGAATGTCAAAATAATGAACCATTGATTGCAAAAAAAATGTAAAATAATATTACTTTTTATTTTTAAATTAATTTTTAAGTTATATAATTAATTTAATTTTAAATAATTCGCTCAGAAGTATAAAAAAGATTATTTCATTGTAATTACGATTATTATTTTTTTTGAGTGGATCCTTATATTAACAAAAATAACGTATTAAAACTTTTTATGACAATTTTAAGTATTATTATTTTTTTCTTATAAAGAGCTTTATTTATACGATATTGTTACAATAGTTACTTTATTTTACTAAAAATACTAAAGGAGAAAAAAATTCATCAGATAATTTTCATTGTAAAATAGGATTTCTTTTTAACTCTCATTTCATTATCTTTCAATAATTCTCAATATTTTATGAAACAATAAAATTAATATGCGTGACAGTAAATTATTTTAATAATATTCTAATTTCATAAGGTAAAAAAGGCTTAAATTTTGAATAGAAAAAATTAACCAATATTTTTATCTGTATTAAAATTTTGGTATTTTAATGCATTCTTATTGCTTATAAGTAAAATGACGGTAAGAATAATGCAGAAATTTAAATATTATCAACCGTACAAAAATGGAAATTTTTAAAAATATAATTTTTTAAAGTGTTAGGAGTGTTACATTTTTTTCCTTACAAGACTTTAATTTAAAAAAGTAATTTTTATTAATTAATATCAATTAATAAAAATTTATTGATTATTTCTAAAAATAGCTAATATATTTCTAAAAATTAATTAATTATTTCTAATAAATTATTTTAAAAATAACTCTTGCCATTATTAAAAATTCTATGGCATTAATTTTCTTAATGAAAAGATTAATTTTCAAATTTTCATTTTTCTTCTTTACGACAAAATCAATTCTGAAACTTTTTTACAAATTTTCAAAATTAATTTAATTTCTAGAAAAATTTATAAATCTTCTAAATTATTAAAATTTTTAATTCTAAATTTTCGAAAGTTCATGTATAAAATAGTTGTTTCTGAACATTCATTGACTTCTTAAAATCTTTTGAAAACAATTAAATTTTAATTAATAAAAATTTTCATTTGGTGAATAAATGTATTTAAAAAAAAAAACTTGCGAAACTTACCGATGAAATCCAATCCATGTTGATAACCGCAATAAATCACCAGATTACTAGAAAGAACAATTCCACAGTTTGATTTTCAATTTTTTTTCACTGGAAATTACTCGCCAATCTTCCACCACCTTCGACAGAAATCACGCAACCAATGACGGATGGGCTCCGAATTCCTCTCTGCAGAGGCTCAGGAATCTTCTGCCGCGGTTTCTTTTCCAGCGAATAGGAAATCTAACCTTCGCCTTGACAGTGACCCGAATTTCGGGCATTCCGTGTCGGAAGAGCTTCCAAACTCCGTTACAGCGAACCCCTCGGGGTGGTGGAAGGGTGGGGGAGGGGCGGAGGCACGGCGCGCGGTTTTTGATCTCGATTTGAGGCAATTTTCGACACACTCCAGAAGATTTTTCGTTTCTTTTTCTTTCTTTCTCAAGACTCACTCTTCACGCTCTGGCAACAGAGCGCTGGTCAAATAGATCGTTATACCAGGCCTAAAAGAAAAGAGGGAAGATACGAGCTAGAAAGAAAAAAAAGAAACCGTAGTTACTTTTCTTCGATTTCTTTTCATGGGAGATCAGGTCTATTGTTCCTAAACAATATACTATTTCGGAATTCGCGTTGCAGTAATTGTGTTAATTTGAAATCTTCTCATAGATCTCGAAGAATTCTTTATATATTTTTTTCATTCATTAAGCCAATCTCCAAGTTAATTTTCTAAAAAAGAGACTCCGTCTTGTTTTGATTATCTGTGTTGCCATTATCTTTTGAGAAATATTTATTTTATATTTATGAAGCTAAGTGCTGCACCATCTTACTCAATTAACAGCTTAAAACATAAACTGCATTGAACAATTGTATTGGAAAATCATAAATTTTTTTTTAAAATGTTAACTGTTGATAGTTCGCTTGATTGTTCAGGTAAATAATAAGAATATTAGCATGTATAGAGAATGCTGCATTTAAACTCATTAACTAAATCCACTTACAACTTCATTGTTACTGACTAGAAATCACTTAATTTATTATTAGAATGAAGGTAATTGTTGTTGGAATCAATGGAAAAACTTAAAAAAAATATAAAATAATGACCTTGTTAATTTTTCAAAAATAGACATCTCAAATCTTGAAGTTGGATTACTTTTCTCATCGAAAAAACTTCTTCACAAAATATATGACAGCAACTGCAAAACTAGGAATAAATAAAATTAATAGGAGAAATTGTACAGTCAAAAATTTTTGAACTAACAAAAAATGAAAGTTATATAAAGTTACAATTTATGTGTGATTGATTTTGTTAAAAAATATTGCCGGACTTTTCACTTATCAAAAGTAGTAATTGAATTCATCTTTGGAGTTATTTCTCTTATTTCTATCCTTGCTTGCTGCTGCATATGTCTATTCGTTCAAGACATAGAGTGTATAGTGAACTCTGAACTAATACAAATATCCGAGGCCAAGGTGAGAATCGAACCTACCAGCGGCTGAGCTAAAGGCCAGTGAGCTGTCGAGAATTATAAGCGAAATTTACAAGTTGTCGATCACCACGAAATCACTTAATTATTCATATTTAAACGAAAGAAGAAGTTTAATGTGCAGTATATGGGAAAGAATATTAATAATAATATCTGTCATTGTTGTTACTAATGACACTTGGACAAGCCTATTTGCTATGCGAAATTAAGTCAATTGGAGGTGTCTTTCGTTTATCAGAGCACCAAGAAGGTGAAAGTAGGACTTTTCTTTAAACTCCTCCGATAGATGGCACCACCAGAGGATCCACTCCCTCAATTTTGACATTGATCTGAAAGGGAAAGAAATTTCTGCAGACCACTACACCGCTGGTGACTGCTCAACGACCGAATACAGGACTTTCGATTCCACAGATTTAAGGAGCACATATATCACATGTACTCGGTGCGTCTTTGGCAGCATTGGCAATCGAACTCCTCCCTTCCGGATGGAAGGTCGATGCCCTAACCACTAGGCTACCCGGCCCATAATAATATCTAATAGACTATACTGTACCTTAGAATCATAATACTTTTTTCTCTTTCTTGACTACTTAAATTATGCATTATTTTATTAACTTTATTTTCAAAAATTTGTATTCAAAGTTGTTTTGGTTACCAAACTTTACTTTTATTTTTTATCTCTGTGTTTAATTTATGAATTTATTTTCTTCTTGACAGGAAGATAACTGTGTTAACCAAATAAATGGCACTCGCCATTTGAAAAAGCCTACTTTTGAGAAGTATTGCAGATTGTTTAATCTAACAATATATATTCTTACATTTGGATAAAATTCAAAAACTTTGTCAACAATTTTAGTAAATTTTTTATTTCAACTATTTAACAAAAAACATTAAGCATTAATTAATTGTTTTAATGCAGTTAATCATGACTTAAAATATATAAATTTTCCGAGATTGGGATATATAAGCCTAACTAACTGCTGAAGGATTCGGTGCCTTAGTGGCAGCGTTTCACGCTCCCATGACACAAGTCCGAGGTTCGAACCTCGGGCTGGGCAAGGTTGACTCAGCCTTTCATCCCTTCAGTGGGTTGATTAACTGAGTAACAAGCAATGCTTGGGAACTAAACACTGGGTGTTTCACGTTAGGCTGACCACCTAATCGGAACATATGCTTCGCACCCCAGGGCCCTCGGTTATGAAAACAGTTATGGGCACTGTAGGCCTTGGCCCACATGGGCTGTCGTGCCATGGAGGTTTAGTTAACTGCTGAAAGATTAATGATTTGGCCCAGAATTCAACTGTGAGTGGACTTAATTTTCATTTCAAGCGGGGCGACACTGCAGTGGCCTGGTTGATCATGAAACCGTTATTTTTATCGGAAGGCAGTGAGTTCGAATCTCGGGATAACCAAAGATCCGTCGTAAGGTGGCTAAGGCGCGTTAAACATGTAGTGGTAATGCACAACTAGTTAAATGGTACCTTTGGGGGTCTTCTGCTTGGTCTTTGCAAAGACTCCCAACTAGTTGCTTCCATCTAACCAGTAGAGCCCAAATCAGGTACAAGGAAGCATACTGGTGCAACAACAACTTCAAACGTGGTAAGGCCGCGGTGGCCTGGTTGGTTAGGGCGTCGTTCTCATTATGGTGAATTCGAATCCCAGCTTATTCGAAGATCTGTCTTGTTCGTTAAAGGCAGTTGAGGCACGTTAAATAAGTCGTGGTCACAATGTCCTCCAAGTGAAATTATACCTCTGGGAGTGGCAGAGACTTCAATCTTTGGGGGTGTCTTTAACTTTTTCCTTGCTTTTAAATTATGGAAATTCACTACCGACTTCTTCCATTTAACTGGTAGAGCTTAACTATGAGCTAGATACAGGAAAGCATGCTCGTGCAACAACAGCAAACAGTTTAAGAAGTTTTTAGAATTTCATTTTTCAATCTTTGCTTCAAAGTAGTTCTAAATAATATATTCAAAATTGATAAAATTTAAGAAATTCGGGACTTAATTAAAATTTTCTTCTGTATTGTAAAATCTTAAAATAATATAAATGTCACTTATCTTTTTTTAAAAAAATTATTTTAAAAATACCATGATACACTCGTGTTGCCTAGTTAAGAAATTAAAATTTTAATTTCTATTTCAGTTCTCGAACTTTATCAGTTTTATCTAGTCTAAGTTTATTGCTAGATTAGCTCAATTTAAAATAATTTAGCAATTAAATATAAATTTATATTGGATTTCGAATATGGTTATTTGTAAAAGACATTTAACCGTTTGTTTCACAACTGAAATCGTCAAGAATGTATTCTAAATTATTAGATCATTTTTACAAATGTATTACACCATCATTTCTTAAACTATTCAGTTTCATTTTTTTTTTTTTTTGCATTGTAAATCAATTTAAATATTTGAAACTCATTTTAATTAATACCATTGATTAAATTTAAATTCTACTTTAAATATTTTTATTTCTGTTTATTTTTTAAATCATATATAACAACTGTTCTCCATAAAATTTGACATCTTTTTGAAAATATCAAATACTTTATTAACGCATCAAACTAAAAAGAATTTAATTAAATCTATGTCTATCTTTATGGAAAAAATAAAAAAAAAAACTTTCTATAGGGTATGGAAGATATATAATCAGAAAGCTACATGTGTGATATATAATTGTATGGGTAATATATGAATGATATATAACTCAGAGAAGAGGATACATGACACGTGCTCGAAATAAAATAAGGAAACTGAACATTTTTGTGGAGAATGCATATATTAATTGGCATTTTAAATTTATATGCATTAATATGTATGATATCTCTCCATTAAAATATTTATTATCAATTTATATATAGAAATATTATTATTCATATGATAAATATTATTTATAATATAAATATTACCATCAATTGTATTCGAAGATAATTTTACCTAATTAAAAAAAGACGAAAAAAAATAGTTAAAAGCGATAAAACAATTAGAAATGTTTAAAATCAAACGATATTTTTTATTATTAATCTTTATTTAAACCAAACGATTAAATGACTTAAAATCAAATGATATTCAAATCAATGAGGCACATGTTTCTCTCTCTCTTGAATGAATGATAATAATTTTCTCTCTCCAAGAAGGAACGGGAATTTGTAGTCGCCTAAATATGGGTTTTACGCGCTTAACCATGTTTCTTAGAAAAAAAAAAAAAAAAAGATTTAACATAAAATAAAAATGTCGCTGTGAATAAATCTCGAATACTACTAGCAATAAAATTTCGCTTCAGCTTTAGGGTTTTTTAAAATAAGCTTCAAGAGAAAATTCTTTTAAATTGTTATTCAGAATTTAATATTGTAAAACAAAGAAAAATGAATGTGGTGTTTTTTAGTCTATAATTTCAACTCATAATCCGTTCCAAATTCTGATTTGATGTAAATTTTAGTTCATCGGAACACGATAATTCCACCCAAAACGATCTTAACTACGCGGCGAAAATGCTTACGAAAAATATCGTTGTTTGAAACAAAGAAGCTAAAAATATTTAAATCGTGAAGTTGGTGTACATATTCACTCTGAAAATTTCTTATGATAGATTATTTATTCAATATTGTTCCTTAATGAAGTAAATGGTAATTGTTAATTAATAAATGAATTTATTAGCAAACGATAAATTTTAATAATTGAAAAAATTCCTGAAATACTTTTTTTTAATTAAGGTGAGTTCGTAAACACATTTTGTTTGTTTTGAATTTAATACGATTTATTTCGGTTTAAAAATCATTAAATTAACAGCAGTTCCGGAATGCGAATAATCAAAATTCAGAGCGAAATAAATTGAGTAGCAAGATGAATATGTATTATCGAGGAAAGTCGTTTCCCTTAAAGAAACGTTACAAAACTAATTTGAATTTGAGAAATCCACACCGTGTGATCAATTAATTGCATAAAGCTAAATTAGAGCTTAAAATATGATCAACCTTTTGGTAGCTGGGAGTTTTTAGAACACATATGTAAAGAAAATATATAAAATTTTTCATTATTGGGCGGGAAAGAAATGGATTTTGATATTGAGTATTAATTAATTGAAATAGGAAGGTTACATTTCCTGATTGACTTAGAATTGACTGATGTTTTAAATCAAAAATGTAATTCAGCTTTTTAACTTTATTTACCTATTAGGTTTTAATTTTTAACTATAAAATTATTGTTCTCATTCATATTGAGTCTCCCATATAAATAATTATATACATTTCTCAACAGAAGCTTCTAAAAATTAACAAATGATAAGTGTTACCGTTTCGGGTTTCATTTTTGTGCTAAATTAATATTATTACTAATTAATGTGAATTTTTATAAATCAATAAGTTTAGATGTCTAAGCCTTTTTACAACAACCTTGAGATGTTACCCTATTCCCCCTGTTGGATGTTTAGGAAATTAATGTGATATAAGAATAAGACCATAAACTTGAAAGTAAAAAACCCTAATTAAGATACTAAAATGTGTAGAATATTAGACGATAGATGTTTTATTTTCTTTCTATATGAATATTTCTCGCTATGTGTGCTTTGGAGTTTCCAGAATTTTTTCCATTTCGAACGTAAATATATTTAGAAAGCGCATTCTACAGAAAAACATCTTAAGATAATCAAAAAATTAGCGAACAATTTCGAAATTCATTAAATAACATCAAAATGGCTTAATTTAAAAAGTTATTTTAATGCACTCACATTGGAATAATCTTTGGCTCATGTAAATAAGTTTTATCATTTGTGAAAAAATAGGATTAATATTATAACCGAAGCATATACTTCTTTGCGTAATTTGCCCTTCGAATATAATATTACTTACAAATATTGTGACATTGTATTTAGAAACAAAGAGCTTTATTCTGGCCATTACAGTCTGCTGCTATCCAACACCGTTCCAATCTGGCTCCATTCAAAGGGATACCCTCTTGGCTTCGGTTCAATAGTTCGTAGATTCGAATCCCACCCCGAGCATGGATGTTTGTAATTATTAAGTATCTGTTCTAAACTGCCAGTTCTGATTCAATTAGAATTCGTGTGCAAAAAAAATGCCTTTAATAAACAAACAAAATTAATACTCGTACGATTTATCTTTTAAATGATTTTTTATGTCATCATCTTCTTCTTCTTCTTAGAATTGGGTTTGTATGTCATTAGGCACCTCTGCTTTTATCAGCATTTTGTACCATTAACTCCAAACCCAATGTTTCCTAGTTCCAGATGGTCGGGTCACCCACTTTATTAATAAAGTCCGATAACCCTTTAATGGAGTCTAGGTGTAACTCTCTAGTATGGATGATGCCTAAAGAGGTTAATCTAGGGAGGGCAAGAGCCTCGCATTCGTAAATGATATGCTCTGCCGTTTCCTTTTGCGTATAACATTTCCAGCAGATAGGGTCTTGCTGAAATAGTCCCATCTGGTCAGAGAGTCAGTCATACTAGGTATAGCTTCCTGACTTTCACCAGAAGATGGTTTGGAGGTCATTTCTACCTCAACTGAAGGATTCATTACTGCCCCTTTACAAGACAGCCTCTGAGTTCACTTGTCTTTTTCAGCAAGGTCAACTTCAGAGGCATCACCTGTAGATGCAGAAAGGATTGTTATTTCTTGTGTCTTTTCAGCCACAAGATAACAATTTATAAGCTCAGGTAATATAAGTCCACCCAGCATTGCCTGAGATACTGGGCAAGGCAAATTACTCTAGAAGTTTGCCAGGCAACTAGAGGCTCCGTTAAGACACCAATACCGCGGTGCCAATTTGCCCTAGGCACGGAACGCATAACACCAGGGTTTACGGGAGCTGGTTCGCGGCCTCTGATTCTATATTCAAGGCTATCCTGTCATTCCTACAGGACGTTCGGTGATCCACCGCCTACCGACGCGCCTGGTAGCTGCTCAGGCCCCAGGTTTTTATGTCATTGCCAGCACTATCACATCGTTAACTTTCTTCGCTTTCTAACTCCGATAGGTTTGCTCAATGCGATACTTTTATTGGATTTGTATCTTCAATTCTGTATACATGACTCAGCCATTATTTATGATTTTGAATTTTTGTTTTCGTTATCTGCCAGGGGTGGCCAGGGGTGGAATATTCATGTCGAAGAGAGAAACATGGTTGGTTTTGATTATCAGGGCGTGGCGGAAATGCCGCCCGTTGTCCACTATGCGATATACGGGCTCGATAAATCTCTGGAATCAAAAGTCCTGAGGTCGGTCGTTGAGCAGTTACCATGGGTGTAATGATCAGGAGAAAATTTTCTCCCCTCCTGATCAGTGTCAAAATTTGAAAGAGTGAATCCTCTGGTGGTGCCATCTATCAGAAGAATTTAGAGCAAAGTTGTACTTTCACCTTCGTGGTGTTCTCGTTAAACGAAAGACGCACTTTTCTGACTTAAATTCGCATAGCCAACGGCATAGCAAGCTTGGCTGGGCCAAGTGTCATATAAAGAACAACAACAGAAAATTATTCGGAAAAGATTTGGATACTTAATGAGAATAGTAACATTATTTATAAAGAATTTCTATACAAATAATGTACAAAAAATTGGAGGAGTTTGGCTGCCAGTAGAGGTGGCTGGAAGAAACTTGTTCAGAAGGACTTGGCCCATCCTGGGCTGGCGCGCCATGAATGATACAAATAATGTGCGATAATCATAGATTCAGTATCATCAAGAAAGTATTTCTCCATATTATTTATAACAATTATATGAGAAAATTAAAACAATTTTGTAATAATTAATTTTTCAATCATAATTTTTTTCATGAGCATTGAAATATTTTTGAAATTTAATTCTTAATTTAACATTATTCATTTTCCCGCTTTTAAACTCATTTAAATATCGATACAAATAAAAATATTTATAAGTCATCGAATACGTTTACTGCGTGCGAAGCCATGCTATAACAGATAACAATATGATAGAAAAATTTAATTTTCATCTAAACTTTGCGGTGTATAAATGGAAATACAATAATTTCTTGTTTTATCTCTTGTTAACACGCTATAACTATACCGCAATCCGTTCAACCGGAGAATTTCGACAGTAATTCTACCACACAGTCGCCTTTGAGCAGTCTGTAGCTTCTGTAACATCATAATATGGAAAACATCGCAAGTTAATGTTTTTGTGGAAACCATCTCTAAATCCGGCGCTTCGGGTTAAAGGAATAATTTCTCAGATTTCGGGAAGTCTTATCATTTCGATAATGTTCTTAGGCATGATTATAGCACGCGTGGTATTTTCTCCGGATGAATTAATATCTAGAAATTGTGGTTGCCATTAGTGACCGGATTCTCACGGAATATCCTTGGGCTCCACTTTTAACTGTCACCGTAGTCACGATTAATTCGATTTTGTTATTCAATTTGGAAGCTGTTTTTGGATTGAGTTCTCAATTAGGTATTTTGTAGTGATTTTGAATCGTAATCGTAGATGGTATTGTGTGAAACTTTAAGCCCGAAAGTTATAAAAATTAAGGATTACCACACTATTAGCTTTAACTAAGAACCAACGCCACTAACTTTCATTGATTAAATACAAGTGGAAAACGAGCACAAAAAATTGCTATTTGGAAAAACACCTATATGTTTTTTGCTTATTTAGCTTAATATATCTTCTAAATGGGATCCGTTGATTAAATCAGATAAAAATGAATCGAAAGAGATGTGGAAGGATTGAAATTTCTCTAATAGTTATACGAATTTAATTAATACAGAATTTGGGATTGTTTTGTGTTCCAATGTATTTTCTACTGGGGCATTTTTGTTTGCGGAACACGATGGTCTGAGTGATTAGGGCGTTGTTTTATTTGTCGAAAAATAGTGAGTTTGAATCCGTCGTGTTCCCTTGAGCCGGCGGAGACACATTGAATAAGTCATAGTTGCAATATCCTCCAAGAGAAATTATATCTTTTGAGATGCAAGTCAAATATTGGAGTGTCTTCTCCTTCGTCCCTGCTTCTGAAGTATGAAAACTCCCATTTGGCTGCTGTCATCCAACCCAGGGCTTTGTACATGCTGGCTCAACAACACTAACAAAAGACGGTAGGAGCACGTTAAATAAATCGTAATCACAAAGTCTTTCAAGTGAAATAATGCCTTTGGGGGTTGGCAGATCAAGTAATGCGTGTCTTCCGATGGATCCCTGCTTTTAAGTTACGATTACTTCCACCAACTCATACCTGCCCAATTCATTGAGCCCATTTTTGAGCTAGATATAGGGAAGTATGCTTGTCCAACAACAAATGAGTTGTTTAGGAAAAGCATAAATGCACCTACCGTAACGGACAAAAACAATACATTTTTAAAAAACTCTATGTTATATTTTAAGAGAATGCCGACCGATGGCTGAGTGGTTAGCGCTCCTGACTCCTGAGCTGTGGGTCCTGGGTTCGAATCCCGGTTCGGGCATGAATGTTACTTTCTTTCTCGGCATTCTCTGTGTTTCTCTATCCTTTCTTCCGTGATGATGTACGAATGTGGCCCACCCTATAAACGGATTTGTGGTGGTATGGCGCGGGCAACGCTACTCGCCTCCGTGACTTGGTTCACAGGTGCCCGCTGGGTAACGACAAATGAGTAGCAGTTTCTGGCCTTGTTGTGGCATAGGGTTCAACCCTCAGATGCCCGCTGTTGGAAAAAAAATATACAGTAGGAATCTGTAAAAAAAGAGGGAAATATAATATGCCATATGTATTTTTTTCCACTTTCAGTGGTTACGCATAGAAAATGGAAAAAAAACTACTTACATTCCAATGCTTGAAACGGGAAGAATTCCGGAATGGAATATTTCATTGTTTAAATTCGCTACATCATGGTATAAGTAACTTTGCAAAATTCAATTCAGAGCTAATCGAACATTAAATTAATTTAAAAAGCTGGAATAAAAGTTTCTTATGAAATGATACGAAGTTAGGTAAAGATCAACATCATGATATAAATTTCATTCTATTCAATGCTGTCGAGAAAAATACCGGAAAAAATTGTGAGGGGAAACAAAGTAAGGACTTTTATTCCTGCAGATTTACCTTACTTTAGGCGAAGGCTTTTGAAACATCATGCTGAAATTGGAAACGTGATTGTGAGAAGATTTGAAACCTTAAAAGATTACACTCAAAATGTGAATGTTTCGTTATTTTGCATGAAAAATATGTTTGTATTTTGATTATTTTGACTCCATGGAATAAATTTCTTTACAATTGATTGTTATTTTTATAAAACATTTCCATTGTTTTGTCTTTCGAGGGAAAATTGGACCCTATTCACATCACATGACAGGAAGTTGGAAAACTCTCAAGCACTCACATAACAGACGTACATGAGGAAAGCAGATACGTCTAATATCTATTTCTTTGTTGTTGGCGATAGATTTGATTAAAACCGGCTCCTATTTCGCCAAACTTGCCAAAGCACAAGATTTTACTTTTAGGGAACGGTAATCTACACATTACAGTATCAAGCAACTGTATTGCTCTTCTTCTTCTTCTTAGAATTGGGTTTGTATGTCATTGGGCACCTCTGCTTTTATCAGCATTTTGTACCATTAACTCCAAACCCAATGTTTCCTAGTTCCAGTTGCTCGGATCACCCACTTTATTAATAAATTCCGATAACCCTTTAATGGAGTCTAGGTGTAACTCTCTGGTATGGATGATGCCTAAAGAAGTTAATCTAGGGAGGGCAAGAGCCTCGCATTCATAAATGATATGCTTGGCCGTTTCCTCTTGCTGATGACATTTCCAGCAGATAGGGTCTTGCTGAAACAGTCCCATCTGGTCAGAGAGTCAGTCATGCTAGGGATAGCTTCCTGACTTTCACCAGAAGAAGATGGTTTGGAGGTCATTTCTACCTCATGTGAAGGATTCATTGCTGCCCTTTCACTAGATTGCCTCTGAGTTCCCTTGTCTTTTTCAGCAAGGTCTACTTCAGAGGCTTCACCTGCAAATGCAGAAAGGTTTGTTATTTCTTGTGTCTTTTCAGCCACAAGATAACAATTAATAAGCTCAGGTAATATAAGTCCACCCAGCATTGCCTGAGATACTGGGCAAGGCAAATTACTCTAGAAGTTTGCCAGACAACTAGAGGCTCCGTTAAGACCCCAATACCGCGGTGCCAATTAGCCCTAGGCACGGGTCGCATAACACCAGGGTTTACGGGAGCTGGTTCATGGCCTCTGATTCTATATTCAAGGCTATCCTGTTATTCCTACAGGACTTTTGGCGATCCGCCACCTGCCGACGCGCCTGGTGGCTGCTCAAGCCCCAGGAAGGTAAGCGTACCAGGAATTGTATTGTTGATTGACAGTAATCTAAAAGTTGTAAAAAATGTGCGAATGATTGGATCATCGTAACCTGGTGATAAGAAAACGCTTTTAAGAGTATGAGGTCCTGAGTTCGATCTCAGCTTCTGCTTAATGGCGGGAGCCGGATGTTGTTCTGCCTTAAGCATGTATTTATTTGCTCACAGTTGATGACAGTGCTATTTTCTTTAACTATTCACATATTGTGGTTTTCATTAACCTGATAGCCGATAGGAATATAACAGGGCCTCTTCTTTTCGTTGTCTGTCTGTAGTTTTCATTTTATCAAACGAAATTATAATTCTCATTATAAATATTCGGTAGTCTTCCATATGAAATCATTGACGCTTTTTCTGCCGAAATTGTGGCCAGGGTTGTTTTGAGAATAACTTATATCAGTAATATATCAGTAACTTATATCATCATAAGTAAAACTTATGTCAGTAGCTCGATCTCTGGCGAATTTAAAATAAAAACTACTTTGCTCACTTTAGATAACATATTCTATCATCAGAAAAATGATAAAAAGATTTCTGGTATTTATATGAACGCATATAATTTCACATATATTTCTCCGTAAAGTTACTGATATGTTTGTTGCATCACCAAAGTTTGTACTTTTTCTTCGTGAATCTGAGGGCATTTCAGAATAATAAAAATTTTGATAACAAATTTATTTAAAAGGACTAAAATCTCACTTATATACTATTAAAATTTATAAAAAAGAGCTACGATTGTGTGGTTGGTTTAGTAGTTAATTTTCGTGATCGAAAGGTAGTGAGTTCAAATCCCGACCCAATCGAAGATCTGCCTTGTTTGCTAATGGTGACTGGGGTACGTTTAACATGTCGTGGTCGCAATGTCCTCCATATGAAATGATACCTCTGAGATTTTCTGCTTTGTCCCTGCCTCTAAATTACGAAGATCCGCCTTAGGGGGCTACGATGTCGCACTCACTAGGTGCCCTACTATAAAAGGTGCTGCCCCCCTCTTATAGTGCTGACAGGTGGAAATCCTAGTAGCCGGGCATTATACAAGAACAACAATTATTAAAAGATTAAAATTTAATTCACTACAAAATCTTTGCGAAATGCACTTATAAAACTTTCCATAGGACTAACATTACAGCTCATTTCCAATATAGCGTGGAATGGGTGGACTTAGCAGAAATGTGATTCTTTTCTACATTTTAAAATTGTTATCCAACCATAAGGGTGAAATATTCACAGGAAATACTTACGCGGTATCTGATCCTTCTTCTTTCTATATTCCTTCACAATTTTTTAATAGAAATATTTTTTTCTGAGACGGAGAACTCTCAGTTTTCCAAGAAACACTGTGTTGGCTCTATTTAGAGGACTGATTGGACATAACTACTTACGGGAGCAACACTATCGACTTACGGCAGTAGATTCCCAAAACTGTGTTTTCTAATCAACCAATGGTTTTTGAACATTTAAATGACTGTGCCTTACTTTCTCGGTGTGAGGACATTGTCAAGATGCATAGGAGAGCCCGTGAACTAATGGCTTAAACGCTTGTGTTCGGCATTTATAAAAATAAATAAATAAAATGATAATTTTTTTAATGTTCGAAAAAATGTTTTGTCTTTACCTATGAAATCATATGTGTTTATACTTTGCATAATACAGGGTGTCCAGAAAAGGACTCCCTAATTTCAAAATTAAATATCTCGAAAACAAAGATAGATAGAGGAATGCAGTAAAAGGTATGTTTATTGTGAAAGCCGTAAGAATTTTATACAGCAATTTGAAATAATAGTTACAAAAGCTGCTAACAGATGGCGCTGTACGATGTACAGCTCAAATCAGCATACATAAATGAAATAATCGTATGAAAACATTCTTTCCAAAATATCACATCACAATGTTTTCAATGCTAACCTCCTTTCACGCTTGAATAGTGGTACTGATCGCTCTGGGCTTCCACTATTTATACTAAGCATTACGTATGACCATTACAGCGCCATCTATTTGCAACTTCTGTAACTATTATTTCAAACTGATGTATTAAATTCTTAGAGTTTTTACTATAAACATACCGTTTACTGCATTCTTCTATCGATCTTCGTTTTCGAGATATTTAATTTTGAAATCAGGGAGTCCTTTTCTGGACACCCTGTATACCGCTAATAGGAAATTCATTAGAAAGTTGAGAATGTGAATTTCAATATTCAATGACACAACTACATACATACATACATAACTGTGTGGGGAGACCCTGGACTGTACCTTAAGGTTAACGGGTGCCGTCTCCCCAACACCTAGTGTGCTCCACACCTCTACGAGGTCTGAGAGGGCGCCACCATCGTGTCCTTTAACAAGGCAAAGAAACTGTGCTTACAAATCGGTAGCAAGAAGTTACAAAACATTTTAAGGGACTTTAAGCCTTGTTGAACATCAGGCAATAGCATTGAATATTTTCTCTAAGTTAAAAGTAAAATATAACATGATGACACATACAACAAACAATGGAGAAACAATTTACAATCAATGAAAAGACATTTAACAATTTCTAGGGTAATTATGGCAATGAAAAAATTATATACATTGAAAGCAATGTTATAAATAGTATGAACACTTAATTGGGCGCTCCGTGGCTGAGTGGTCTAAAGCATCGCGGCTAATCGCTTGAGAGCGTAGGAGTGTGGGTTCGATTCCCACCGTGGCCCTGGGTGTTTTCTTCGTTATTCTTCTGTGGTTGTACATCTTTCATTGTGCTATTTGTCCTATTATCGACGAAGACTTACAAGCGGATCTCAAGAATTAAGCATACAAGTCTGAATATATGTAATGTAATAAATAAATAAAAATAAATGAACACTTAATTATGAAAAGGAAAAAAAAATGGCATCATACGAAAGTTGATAACTATATACAGGCAGGCAGCTTATACAAGTTTAATAAGCACCTTAGCTTTTAAGGCATTTTAGATCCAAAAAAAATTATTTAAAAGGTTTCTAAGATACTAAAAGGGAATAGGATTTAAAAAGTTGTTAAAGTTCTAAATGACACAACTTCAATAAGCTTTCAAGCGTTCAATAACACATTCGAAATGTTTTGTCTATACGGGAGACATCATTTCGTATTACAAAACATATTTTAGGACGATGTCAGTTTATTTCTTTTATAACAGTACACAGAGATCCAGTGGCTCATTAGCTTCACGCCGCTTCCCGTCAAAATTAGCAAAGTGAAGCATCATTTGCCGCGGGCAGTGATTGAGAAGGTGACCACATTCTCCTTCTGCTGGAGCTCCTTTTGTTGGAAACGTGCCCGCGTTAATCTGCGACTTCCTAAAACTTTCCGCTGGTGTGGCGTGGATGTGGTGAGGTGGGTTCCACCCCCGTCAGCTGAGCGTGATTCAAAATGACAGTCATTTGCGCTGCTATGTATGTGCTAAACTGAAGAACTTCATTTTTTCTTTCATTTTTTAAACTTAAACTTCAGTAACTTTTACATATTCATTGGATTTTTGTTCACTCCAGTATGCTAAACACACATAGACAAAAATATCAGATGTGATTTCTGTTACTGTCTTTATTGCATTCATGTAATATTTTTTTCTAATTTATAATTGGATTATAACTTAAAATTTGCTTTGTAATACGTAAATTTTTTTAAGTGTTTTAAATAGTTCAACTTCATGTTTTTCGCTTAAGGCAAAACATCAGTCTACAAATAATTTCAAAAATAGAAAAAAGAGATCGAATGTAAGTTAATGGTTTCAAGGAAAATATTCTTCCAAAAAAAGCAACATCGCTAAAATCTAGGTACATATTTTCCCCAGGTAAAATCTAAACTAAGTAAGCATGCGATTAATCAGGTGTAAACTATAAATTCATTCAACCACATGTTAATATGATTTAAATGGAATGCAGCGAAGTGGGTGCACTTAACTAGTATTCCATTATAAATTAACTTTTTGGACCTGGAAAATTTTGAAATGCTTAAGCATGGGCATCATGAGCCTAATGAATTTATTTATTTATT
This sequence comes from Latrodectus hesperus, assembly GCA_037975125.1. Taxonomy (NCBI): domain Eukaryota; kingdom Metazoa; phylum Arthropoda; class Arachnida; order Araneae; family Theridiidae; genus Latrodectus; species Latrodectus hesperus. The sequence continues at coordinate 107,214,104 of CM075850.1, read as the reverse complement.
TTATTTATTACATTACATATATTCAGACTTGTATGCTTGATTCTTGAGATCCGCTTGTAAGTCTTCGTCGATAATAGAACAAATAGCACAATGACAGATGTACAACCACAGAAGATAACGAAGAAAACACACAGGGCCACGGTGGGAATCGAACCCACACTCCGACGCTCTCAAGTGATTAGCGGAGTGATGCTTTGACCACTCAGCCACGGAGCGCCCTGAGCCTAATGAAAAATTGACTTCATTTAAACCTGAAAAATTTAATCATTTCAGTTAAGTTCACATTGATTTTATAAATATGCGAATAAAATACGAAAACAAAGGAAAGGAGAAAAATATTAGGGGCGAAGTTGCAAATAATAATAAAATAGAAAATATGATATATTAAAAGTAACACATAACATTTTTATTAAATCAACAACCTGTGTTTAAGTATGTGTATAGTTAACCGGATAATGGAACTTTAAAAAATATTCGTTGAAGCGCCATCTAGCACCAGAGAACAATCGGGCAATAAAGCTAAATTAACAACGCAAATAATATACAATATTTTTATGTAGACTTCCTTTCTAATTAACCAAGCACATCATTACATTACTCTAATTTCTGATTGATTATTTACACACATTATTCTAATTATTAATAGATTATTCTAATGTTATATTTCCATCAGTCAGCTTTAGATATTCAGCGTTACATATTTTCCACTGTATAATGGATGTTCATTTTTATGAGCCTCTAATTTACGAACACAGACGATTTTAAGAACTATAATGGCTGTTCCCTAACTTAGTTCCATAAACATATAATTTTAATGGACATTTAATTTTTTAAAACTCTATTTTGCGTATTCATTTTCAGGGCTCTTTTGTTTGTGTTTATTTTTTAAAATTTTTTTTTTTTTTTTTTTTTTTTTTTTAATTATAAAGTGGTTGTTTCTTTCGCTACAGTTGAGATTATGATTACATCACTTTATTATGATTCTCATTGGTTTAAAATATCCATGACATCAGATAATGTTTCATCCACGTCACATGGTATTGAGACCGTGTCGTTCAATCTCACTTGTCTTCGAATTCGCTGCCTGCCGTCCAATCGCCTTCTTCGAGCGGCAGCAAACAAGGCGAAGTTCACCATCGAATGTCTGAAAATAGTGTCGAAGTTCATTTTGTTATAAAGCGATATCTTATATGAGGAACAAAGAATCGGCTTGAGAAAACTTCTTTTTATTCAAACCATCAACACCGTTCACAATAGAACAGAAGGAAAAGCAAAATGAAAAAAACAAGACAAAACATCCACGTTGTAATTAGTTTAAATCGGCGAAGACGTTTTAAATTTTTGAAAACCATTCATTAATAGAATTTTAAATTAATAATTGCAATATTCGTAAACAATCTCTTTTAAATTTGAAGACTAATGTCTTGCTTACGCCAACACTATTATCATATTCTTAATTTCAGTTTTTTCTATAAATTTAATTTTTATTTTTTATATTTGAGATATCTAGATAAAATTTTTAATTCAAGAGCCTTAAGCTCTTCGAATTGTGATTAACTAATTGCACTGCTTATGCTGAAGTACCGGATTTTTTTAAGCAATTCGTGTTAAATTTCTTTCCATCTTCTTTCAACCCCTGCACCAGAGTATAATCAATAGTTTTAAATGAAAATATCGCAAGGTATTTCTGCAAGGAATGAGCATGGCTTAGAATCTCGTCTTTTGAAATAGACATTCTAAACGGAATGCACCAGTCTACTTATGTTGCAGAAAAGACTATAATACATCTAAGTCAATTTGACATGAAAACTTTATTAAAGTAACAGCTGTAACTGAAGAAAGCCAAGGACATTTACCAGACAACTTGCATAAATATTTCAGTGGGTGGTCGGTTAACGAACGCAATTACAGTAGGTGATCGGTTAACGAACGGAATTACAGTGGGTGATCGGTTAACGAACGGAATTACAGTGGGTGATCGGTTAACGAACGGAATTACAGTGGGTGATCGGTTAACGAACGGAATTACAGTGGATGATCGAAAAGTTCGGACTGTGAACAACTCGGACAACGAACACTTCCACGAAAACTTTTCGTGTTCGGACAACGAACACATTTTCGGATAACAAACTAAAACTAATTCTAACGGACATTTCTCGGCCCTCGAAGCATAATGTGATGGTAAAAGTTTGGAATTGGATTAATACCTTTGCCGAATGTATTCGTTGCTCTGGTGAAATGGAATAGTGCTTTTCCATTTTTATATCTTCTATTTTTCAAGTAAGAAACCAACGATAATGTTATTCATTACTCCCGGAAAAATCCTGAAAATAAGAGAAAAGCAATCAATATTGAACATGCTTTTTAATGCCGTATAAACAAAAAATTAAAAGGATTGACTTATATGCAAGACTAAATGTTTTTATTATATTTCATAAACTTAATAAAAAAATTGGAGGAGTCTTTTTTTAATTCATTTTTAGAGTCTTATGAACGAATTAATCGATTTCACAAAAAATTCTATGGTAAATCGATGATGGGTTAACGAACAATTCGGAAAGCGAACATAGTCTTGCAGCAGATCGTGTAAGGCCGTTGTTGCACTATTTAGCTTCCCTGTAACTAGCCTTGAATTGGGCTCTACCAGTTAAATAGAAGCAGCCGGGTGGAGTCTTCGTGATTTTGAAGCAAGGACAAAGCAGAAGACTCCCAGTATTTGGCCTGCCATCCCCGGAAGTATCATTTCACTTGGACGACATTGCGACTACGCCCAGTTTTAACGTGCTTCAGCCGCTATTAGTGAACACGACGGACTTTTGGTTAATCCAGGATTTGAACTCACTATCTTCTGATAATGAGAACGACGCCCTAACCAATCAGGACACCGTGGCCTAGTGGTTAGGGCATTGACTTGCATCTGGAAGGGCGGGAATCTATTTTCAATGCCACATCAGAAACCCACAGAGTACACGCGATATAGATGTTCTATTAATCTGTGGAATCGAAAATCCTGTAGTCTATCGTTGAGCAGTTACCATGGTTGCAATGGTCTGGAGAAAATTTCCTCTCCTTCCAGATGAATGTCAAAATTGAGGGAATGGATCCTCTGGTGTTGCTATCGATCGGAGAAATCTTTGAGCAAAATCGTACTTTCAACTTCGGGGTGCTCTGGTTAAACGAAAAGCGCATCTTACTGACTTAAATTTGCATATAATTTGCTTGTCCAAGTGTCATAAGTAACAACAGATTATGTTCGTTAACCGATCACCCACGGCAATTTCCTATCAATGTACTTCGACAGAGAATACCACTAACTATTGTTTGTCCGAAATTTCTCTTCAAGACATTTTTCATAAGGATTCATTCATAATTTTACATAGTATTGGAAGTATTGGATGATATTGAATGACTGAGGCGACATAATGAATGAGGAAGAAGAAAAACATTCAAATATCAAACGAGTGGGAAATGATGCAGTGCTGCAGCTGTCTGCAAATCAAGCAGATTAATACAACTACCAATCTGCTTGTCTTGTTTGCTTTTTGAGGAAAGAGCTTTTTTCTCAGTTTCAAAAAGTTGCGGTAGCTTTTTGAGAAACACAAGTGAAATACTTTACTGCATCGAAAAACAAAATGGAAAAATAGGTTCTTAAAAATATAGTTTTGAAACAGAAAAGAATGAGGGATTATTTAATTCATTCTTGAACAGTAAAATGAAATTAAGAATTGCTTTCAATATGAATTTTAATTTGAAAATTTCTTATATATATTGCATACAAAATGAATTTTTAATAGTATTCTTTTTATAAAGAGGACAGTGTAGTGGTAAAAAATTAGTTTTAAGATCTAAGATTTCCATTTTTCGAATTTTCACTTTTAGAAATTATTTTATCGGTTCCAATGTTGTTGTTATTATTGTTGATATCTGATGCTTACTAAACTGGTGACGTGGGTTGTGCTGCTCCACTTTCCTAGCTGAACCGTATTTTGGTGTGGAGTCCGACTTCCTCAGTACACACATGCCATTAGGACCCCTTTATAGGATAGGCAACCATTCACAACTCATTCATACAAGGAAGGGACAAAGACAGGATAGATAGAGAGAGAAAAAGTACATCCATGCCCGAACCGGGATTCGAACCCAGGACCTCCCTATCCACCGTCAGGCACGTTGACCACTATAGGCCCCAACGAATTCCTAAAAACGAGCGTCTGCAGCATTTAAATTAAATTATTCCTCTTTATAAGTAATTAGCAATAATCTAATAAAAAAGAATGATATAATAAATAATATAAATATAAATAAATGCGATAATAAATTCTTGTAAATGATCGTTGGAAAATGATTCAGGTGAGACAATGTTAGAAGTTTTTTTGATGGGAATGAAAAGCGCCGAAAAACACCCTTAAAAGTTTACTGAAATAGTGATGAAAGGAGCCATTTTGTGCGAGTAACAAATCTAAGTAGCTATGCTGCACATACTTTAATATTCCGAATTACAGCTTCCACATAAAATGTGAGCAAGGACTTGCTAAAACGGATCTTTATGTGTGGATGCTCTAATGATTTTCTTAGGAAGATTTCATCTCTAAAGAAGCTCCGAGCCAATCTATGATCCGGACTAATCTTTGGCATAATTAGTTCCGCGCCAAAACATTCAACAAAGGATGCAGTTGAGCATCGAAAACAACAAAAAATCGTAATAGTTTTTTTTATATCTGAATTTAAAAAAAAAAATAATTCTTTATTCTTGTAAAAAAAGACAAGATATATTTATTCAATAAATTTACCGTATTTCATCTTAGTCTGGTTTAACAAGGATTTAAAATGATTGTTTTCATATTGTTTTTGTTTATTTATTTGGAAAACGAAACAAATTCTAAAAACTGTTAAAATTTAGTATTGTTACTGATAAAATACTTTAGAAAAACAAAAAAAAACATTTTGAATTTACGTTAATTTCACACTTATTTCAGCTTCTTGCTAAGTTATAAGCATTTAAATTGATTGTCGATTTAAACCTTCTTATTTTATTTACAAAACAAATTAAATACTTAAAAATTTTAATCCAACAAGATTGAATTTTTTAAAGATTTAGTTCTTTTTCTATCAAAAATTTTAAAAGAAGACTTTTTTTTTACTGTAAATAAGTATTTAAATTGGTTATTACATCCAATTTTTTCATTTTTTTTAAAAAAGAAACAATTTTTTTAAAATTTTTAAAAATTATTATCTTTGGTATGAATTTAATTTTTTTCTAAAGACATTAATTGAAGTAATGGATGATGGATCTGAGTAAAAATGAATTTATCTTCTATATTCTCATTAATCGCATCTTCATGTATTATTACAATTTAAATCGATTGTCAACACACACTGCTTTATATATATATATATATATATATATATATATATATATATATATATATATATATATATATATATATATATTTAAATATTAATAAGATAAAAATACCTTTAAAAAGTAAAAAAAATATTATTGTAATTAATTTTATTTCAAGTAAAACATTATTTTTGTCATTTTTTCATCTATAATATGGATCTATTGTTATTGTAATTCTTTGCTTTTATTGATTTATGTACATGATAGCGTAAGTCCTTAAATTATGTAAGTATTATGTTAATTAAGCTAGATATAAATTTATATTTTTTTTATTCAGTAAAGATTAAGAAAAATAATGAACTTACTCATACATTGTTTTCGATATTTTGCAATATGTAATAAAAATTTAAATCTATTATAATCTCAATTCCACATTTATATTTTGTTATTTAAAAACGCTGCAGGTATTTAAAATTATATAAAATTAAAATAATTATAATCTATATCTTAGCAAACTCTTATAAATAGAGAACTGAATATATTAAAGAATTTAACATAACAATGCTAAACCTGTTGCAGGACAGCCCATATGGGCCAAGTCCAACAGTGCTCATATCTGTTTTTTTGACAGAAGGACCAGGGTGTGCGAATCATATGTCAAGGTTAGTTTCAGCCTAAAGAGAAGTCCTTAGTATTTAGTTCTCAAATCTGTGCTTGGTGATCATTTTATCTACCCACTTAAGACACGAAAGTCTGAGTCGACCTTGCCCAGGTGGAGGATAGAACTTCGGACCTTAAGAGCGCGAAGCTCTACCACTAAGCCAACTGGGAATCAGAATGCAACATAACGTGAGTAAATACCTTGATATATTTTTTGTTTTAAGTATAATAAAAAGTAGTTGGCATTTTAAACGCATTTGCTCTCACAGGTAAGTGAACTTGTTAAATCTCCTTTTTGGGACACTGATTTTACCGTGTCTCAAAGAATAAATTTGGAAAAAGTTTTAAACAAGAGGCCGATATCAGTTTCAATTCAAATAATTTTCACGTTGAAGAAACTTAATTTTAAGTACAGAGTCAAGGAATTAAAATTTAGACACATATCTGTTCACGGTTTGCACTGATCTAGTGAATGCTAGCGTGTTTTTACGAATAAAAATAACGGGTTCGAGTCCAAGCACAGTTTAGCAAAGAGAAATAACGCATGTGGTTTTGATGGGTTTCCATATATGTGAATGTGGACTATTGTCGTTAAAGTAACTCTCTCTTTGGAAGTTATATATGCTAGATGTTCAAATCCATCGCAGCAAATCAATATTTTGGCATGCGTAATGGATAGGCTAATGGCCTTGAGCACTTTTAATATACACCACGTGGTAGTCAGGATTTTAATTATTGTGCCATATTCTCATATTTCAAGGGAGGAAACCTGAAAGCTCCCAACAGATATGCATGGAGAATCCTGAATTGCAACTTTCATCAATTGTTGTTATGACAGTGGCTATTATCTATTCAAGTCTTCCCTTCTTCAATCCTTTGGTTCAACAGGCTTTGATTTCCATTTCAGGTTTGGACGCTTGGATTGGTTCAGAATTTTCTTTCAACCATAGGTTCCGGTCTAGTTAGCCCTCGTGTGCAAAAAGAAGTTAGCCAATCAATCTATTCAACCTACGGAATCCTATGATGAGGCAACGATAAGCTTCCCATAAAAGCATCTATCTAATTAACTCTCATCTGTAAAAAATTAGCATTGAGAAACAACAAATTAAATCCAATAAAAGCTTATTATTTCACCACACACTGGCAAGAAAGATTAAAATTTGTAGTGATATTTTGCAATATTCACTATAAACACTCATTCAAGAGGAGAGAATCGAACTCATGAACTGGTGAACTGAAGGCCAGAGTGCTTACAATTCATCGGCCAGCTAGTGTAGTTACATGCAAAGGAAATTCATTTATAATTAATTTTGAGTTATTATTAATAACTTTATTATACATATTACTTTCTCATTTACCTTTCTTTCAGTTAATTTTGAAGCAAATAGAGTAAAAGCAAATATAAACGTACAAAATTAAGTATTTTCATTTTTGTTCAAAACTTATTAAGTTTTTATATTCAGTTTTTTCTATATAATAGATTTATCAGCATCAATTATAGAGTTCTACACTTTTAACTGTATTAAATTATAACAAAATATTTTTTTAAAAATTTTTTAATTTTCTTATAATTATTTTAATTTTTTATAATTAATTGTTTTATAAAAAATAAAAAGTTAAAAACTATAACAGATGCAGTTTTTAAAAGTAGACAAAAATCTGAGCATAAAATATTAAACTTTCAAAAACTAACCTAAGTTGTTTTACAGATTTTTTTTTTCCATTAAGTCAACAAAACAAACACTAAATAAAAACGATTGACCAGAAAATTGATGAAAGAATAACCAATTCTGTTCATTATATGGCAGAAACAATTTTGAATCTTACGTCTAGTTAATTAAAAATATTAATTTTTTATTCGTAAGCATTTACTTAACTGTGCCATTTATAAAAATGCATCAATTTCACAAAATAAGGAAAGATGTGCGTGTTTGAAGGGTGATGCCATTCACCAAATATAAATAATGTTCTATTTAAACCAGACGATTATTTTTATCATTTATTTAATACCGTCAAAATACAAATAAAATTTTTTGATTTATTTTTTATATCAGGAAAAGATTTTACACTGTCAATTTAAAAAAAAAATGCGTGTTTATTATGTCACCATTAATCTACAATTTATCTTTATCTTCTTTTTACCCATATATTTAAATTTATGATTAGAATAATGGCATCCATGCCAAAAATAATTTAAGAATTAAATAGAGTATTTTGCGTGATAGATTAAAAATAGAATTTATTTATAATTCACATAAAAATTTATTTCAACTGTCAAACTGTTTTTAATAAATTAATACTTCATGTAAGTATGTTTTAATTAAAAGTTACTTATTAGTTTTAGATAAAAGTATATGTAATTCTAAGACAATCTGTAATTCAAGAATATTAAATGTTTCAGAATTAATGTAATTATGTAATTCTAAAATATTTAATATTCAAGAATATTAAATGTTTTAGAATTACATATGCTGCAGAAATATTATTTAACATCTTTTAGCACAAACTAAATTGAAATTTCATACATTTTTTTCAAAGATTATTAAAATTTTTGCTATATGTTTTATGAAAGAAGTTATTTTTGTCTTTCTGTCTTCAAATAAATAAATAAATATTGTTAACAATTTATTAAATTAAAATGTTAAATTCCTATATATTCGTTTTTAACTTAATCTATTCAGTTTCTGTGAATCAGGAACTGAGCAACATTTAGAGCTGATAATTCAGGCACGTCTGACTCCTTGCCACGCTTTTAGCTTTGTTCACTATTTGGCTGAGGCCAATATTCGTAATTCTTCTATATAGGCCCAAGAAGTTTCTAGAACATTACTATAGTTAGCCGATGATATTTCAGTTCCTATTGATCTTGTCAGAGTTCTAGTACCTTTACACCGCTTCCTGTTAAGATCACCAAAGTGAAGTATCATTTGCCACCGGCAGTGATTGGGAAGGTAACCACAATATCCCTCCTTGACTGGGTTGCTGGTATTTCATGGGTTGTTGACGTGATATCCAAAGTCCTTCCGCTAGTATGGCGTGTATATGGAGAGAAGGATACCAACTGAGATGTTCTTTCGTCAACTGACCGTGATTAAAAATTACGAGGTGCTTGCTGATAAGAGAATATTTCAAACTCATTAACTTTAAGATACAGTCGGGGTTCACCTGCACTGTTATACATGCATGTATAGATTTTATCGACTAAAAACTTTGACCATGTTGACTTAGATTTTGTGGCCAAAATGCCGCCAAGTCGTCTTAGATTTTACAGGCTTATTTCACAATTCTGAAAACCGCGTTATTTTCACAAAATTAGCAATTGTTTACACAATAATTTCACAAATTAAACGATTATAGAACATTAAAACGAGAATTAGGCAGAAGTATAAAACTTTCATACAAATATTTACATTTTCATCACAATGCAAAGTACGATTTCGTGTCATTACACAATAATATATATTTTTTTATATATCAATGTCTTATATAATTATTTTTCTTATTATCTTTATTGGCAAATACTGTAGTTTTATATCATTCAATTCAAAATAAATTGAATTGCTTTCTTATATCATTATCAATATGTCCTTTTTATATGATTAACGACATTTTGTATGTCTTACAATGTTACTCTTACATCCAAAAGTTAAGGAATAACTGGATTTTTGCTCCTAATTTGTAAATAAATGAATGTAGAAACACAAATTTAGATGAGATGTATACAAAAGAGGTATGTATTGATTGCAACAAAAAGTTTACATAAGAAGAACGTTTAAATGATATGCAATAAAAAAGCGATCTCACTTGAAATGTCTCACAGAAAAGAAGAACAATAACAGTTTTATGAGGTAAATGTCATAGAAACATAACAAAAAGGAGTTTTAATAAGGGATACTCCCACCTCTAGCTTGAAATATTTGATGGTATCGACTTTTCATGCTGTTGATTAAGTTGTAGGTTACTGGAATGGGAAGCGAAGACCAGACATGGAGTAAGATGCTGTCCAGCTTTTCAATACACCTTGAAGGAGTACTTAAACAGTAATCTGTCTACCAAGATAGCGCCACATGTACTCTATGAAATTCAGGTCTTGATATTGATCTGTTCATACCATTCGCTCCAAATCAGTTCCCCCAAAATATTCCTCAGCAACTACAGCTCGATGAGGTCTTGCGTTATCATCCGTCAGAATGAAATTCTTGCTAACTGCACCGGCCTATTTGTGGACAAGTGTATCAAATATCGTATCCCTTTTTCATACCAGTCACAGTTCTTCTTTGGAATAAATGAAGGTCAGTGTGACCACTGAATGAGATCCTTGCCCAAATCATTATTTCACTAAAATGGTAATTGTGTTTTTCCATACTGTTGAATTGATGATATCTGAAGCTTTGTTCCCTGCAGATTGTCACACGCTCTGAATCGCTCTCCCGTGTGAATCTGTAATCGTCTGTAAAAATTATAGAAGCCCATCGTTGTATGGGCAAGAAAACATGTTCTCTTTCTCAAGATAAGAGAGTACTTCTTTGTCACTTGGTGAAAGGGACACACACAGCTGGTTGCCGTGCATAAGGACCTGCATGGTGAAGATGGCATTCCATCGTACTAGCGGATATTCTTCTGCCTGTTGCTACAGAGTGGCCTGCAACTGACTGCAGCTCAAAATTTCTTCTTTTCCTTCGAGCCGAAAGAGTTATAAAACGGTGCTGGTGCTGTAACTCGTGGACCACCTAGAATATGTCTTCTGGACACAGAAACTTTATTTGATATTGATTCTAGAAACGGTGAATCGCACTGCGAGACACATTAAGGCACTTAACACTATTAGATTGTGAAATCTCTATTTCCATTCATCCGACCACCCACCACCTTAACTAATGGGGTAAGCGGCTTCTCTCAGACACTGTGGAACCCCACTAACTATTGTCAACGAATCTACTAACAAAAGTCACTTATCATCAAACGCCTTTAATAAAGAAAGTCTGATGTTTACAATTTTTCTCTCATTCATTTTACCTGTTCTTTTCTATCAAAAAAAAGTATTGTTGTATAAAAATTGTCTAAATTTAAGTAAGTTCGTTTCTATCATTTATATAAGTTACATGATAAAATCGAACTGTAATGTATGAATTTTACTGTTGGCGTCATTTCTTATGGTGATATTCAAAAAAACATGCTATTCCTTAACTTTTGGAGGTAAATGTACATACACAATTTTCTCGCCCCTTACATTGATAGTTAATGAATTTTCATACCATTCATCCTAATATATACAGTGCATTTTCGTGTGATTCACGTTGTAAAATACATTTTCATCACACATTTTTATATTTCTCTCATAACACACAGTGCATTTTTATACATTTTACACTTAAGCTATATTATCACAAATCATTTTAACAACAATGGTCTTGAATATTATTGTAATCATACTTGTGAACCTAGTGTACTTCAATGAAATTTCCCATGTCATAGCATCATATTAGTGTTCAAAATAACATATTGAAAAGGAATATAATATTTTCGAGGAATTCCTTCCTTTATTCAAATAATATAATGGAAATAAATAGTGTTCGACATTGGATTTCAACTATTCTTTTGCAAAATGTGCGTTGTAGGCCTCATAAGAAGAAGAATAACCAATGCTGCAAAATTATAAATTGAAATATTAATTGCTTCGACTTCTTTGGATCAAATAATGTTCTCTAGACCATTGTTTCTCAACTTGATTTATTCCAAGCATCGGTAAAATACTTCGGTATGTTCCCGAGGACCAATAAGTTTAATAATTCAATCCATTGGCAAAATTTTTACTCATAAATAAATTATGAAGACAACAATAATTTTTGAAGAGTAATTAGAGAATTAAAATAATTTTATAAATTATTACGATAGCAAGTAATCAGCTATCCTCAAGGCAGATAGAGGGCGCACTAACTGGTGTGCTAAGTGTAAGGCACGGCAATTTATGAAAGGCGATTAGGTACCTGGTTGCCAATTAGTTTTATTTTCCATCGTCGATCATATTATTTTCTAAACAAGTAAACTGCTGTTATTGTAATGTAGGTGCTATTTTAATATCGGTTATTAGCTGATGAGACTTTGGATTTTGGACAGATAGCTGGATATTTCGCGGACCAACAAATCTTTCTTGAGGACCAGACTCGGTCCGAGAAATGATGGTTGAGAAACAATGCTCTAGGCTCCAGACGATATCAGCAAATTAAAGAAAAAAAAATTATCTCTTCAAACTTCTAAAATAACGCATGAAAATTAAAATATAACGCCTTAGATCGGTGCATTTTTAAAAAATTACGACAAAACACCAAGTAAAAGAAAATATCGTGAAATTGCACGAAATGGAATCTTATTTTGGAAGAAAAGCTGATACATCGCACGAGCGGCTGCTATACACTTAACAAGGCTCAGAAGAATTTTTTTTTCATTTCCATAGACGGATAAAAAATAAAAAAAAAAAGATTAAATCATTTTAATTCTAGTTCCGGAAGTTAATTACGAAGAATGTTGTCAGATCAGAATCGTGTATTTCATCACAAACTAGTCCCACCCAACATTTATAGTGCACATGCTACCAAGTACAAATATGGCAAAAATACAAACAGGACCATATCGATTGGGTTGGGTTCTTCAAAACAGTGATTCATTCATTCAGAATATTTAATCCAACCCCGGAGGACTTATTGACATAAATATCTCGTTCTTCAAAAAAAATTGTTTTGTTTGTTTAGTTTATAATGTGATATATGCAATCTGCTCAATCTGTTGTATGGGAATTCAGAAAGATCAAAATTCAAAGCTTTATCTTAAGCTTTACTTAAGGGTATTAATTAGAGACTTAGATGATATTGATTTATATTTTGATGACGAAAGTTCTAATATTACACAATTAGTTAACAATCAAAGAGAAAGAACACTTACTTATATTACATTTGTTCAATTCCTCGTTCTTAAGTGCATTTTTCTCTTAGTTAAATATTAGTTTCCTTTCAAGAATTGTTCAAATTCTATTAATTTTAGTTGTTATTCCCAGCGACAAAATAAACCCAATCTCACCTTTTTGCTTTTGAGGAATCAAATGTTTCCAAAATTTGCTGTTTTTCTACCTCAATAAAATCCATCTTTATTCAGCGAGGTTTTTCCGTATTATTGAACTCTTTGTTATATAAAAAAAAAGAAATAATGTAAATAGTTCGTGAACACATAAAGTTTTCATGCAGTTTAAGAAAATTTTCATTTATGAAACCTATGAAATTTTTGTTTTATTTGCTACCCATTTGTAATACAATTTTTTAATATCTTATAATTCTAGAGTAAAATACTTATTTGAAGTTTTAAATCATTTTTTCTGTTTTTAAAAGTGAGTTTAGCACTTTTGCATTACAAGAGCAAAAAGATCATTCATAATCTAAAAAACATTAATTTTACATTATTTCTCTAAATACGACATTTACTCATCGAAATTTGATGTCATGACAACAAAACATTTAGTTTCAGAAAAAGAAAATGTACGAAATAATTAAAAATGGGATTTTTAAATTTATTTATATTTTATTTTACTCACAACTATTTTTCATTATTAAAACTATTCCTGCTTACATTGAAATTATTCCTGATTAATTATTTTCTTAATTATTTCATCTTCTTTTTCAAAGTATTTTTTTATGATTTAATATTAATGGAAACAAAAGTAATGGAAATGAGTATTTTTCATTTATTTCCTTACATTATTTCATCGTTTTCATTCAATTGCGCATTTATAATTTAAATAAGAATCGTAAAATGCTTAGCTATATAAAAATAATTATCCGAAACCGTTTGGTTACTTTTCATTTCCGGAAGATATTTAATACCATCGTGTGTCATTCAAAATACTTCTGAACTTTAGAAAACTTAAGTTTCTGAGTTATTGTGATATTTTAAAAATAAATGTCAACTTATATAAGTGTCATTTTCGTGAGCTTATCTACAATCAGTATTCACCATATTGATAGAATCGATGTTCTTTAAACTAGTTGGCTGGAATACCAGTTAATTTGAAGCTACGAAATTTAAAATAAAAATGCCAATTTTGAAATAGCCTTTCCTTGAGTATATTTGGCAATTAGCTTTGCTTAATAATTTTTGTATAGCTAGAAATTGCCAGCTAGGTATGTTAAGTAATTCAAATGAATGTTATGAAATTATGTATAACTTAAAAATTATAAAGTTTACATACCAAAACATTTCTGCTTTTTAAAATAAGTGTATTTTGTCACATTTATTTAAATTTTTGAAATGAAAATTAATCTTTAATGACTTAAGTCTCATTTTTATTGAAATAATTTTATCCAATTTATTATTTGAGACAAAATATATCTAAGACTCAGTGAATTTATTCAAAAATAAGTGAAGGAAATAGTATTTTAGATTAATAATTATATATTTTTAATTTTTTTATAAATGCTTAAATGAAGAAAATATGAGCATTAAACTATTGTATCAGTATTTTTTGATAGATTTTACATTTTATTTCTTTTATAACTGCTCAAATTGCTTTTCTCTTGTTCTTACTGTGATTTTTAAGTAATAAGTAAGCTAAACTAAACTTTAAAAAATCTACTAGAAAAATTTAATCAAAACTGCTAACTTTAAAAACTAAGCAGTTTTGATTAGAATTTCAAGGTGATCTAATTAATATTTAAAAAGAAAAATATAACTACTGGTTCTAAAAATTATTTGTAACATTGTTAGACACATGAATCATACATACACATTCTTTAAATTTAGTGGTGCCATCTGGTGGCTCATAAGCATTCGGATTTTAGCCTGTAAAATTTAAATAAAAAATTATTAAGTTTGAAGTACTTAATTATCTAAACGCCAATAGATTTGTTTTGGAACTATAAAAATAAGACAAATTTAGAAATGTTACGAAAAATTTCGAGCATGCCAAAATGGATCGAAAATAAGAATTATTTGTAGATAATTATCAATATTTAACTATTATGCTTACAAACTAAATTTCTCATATTTCTTTTATTCAAGAATAAAATGAAAAATTATCAGCACATATTTTAGAAATCTTTTGTGAAGCATTTAAATACTATTGTAAGTATATACAATATGAAATATAAATATATGAAATAATTCTTCTGAGTTTGATTTGTGCTACATTTGTACCGAAAATGTGTTCATGATAAGCAAAATGCGAAATTTCATTGCAAAAGAAGTAAGTAGAAAAGTATTTGAGATAAATGCTTGTATACAAAGTTATATTTAAAAATTATAATAATTCCAGTGAAAATGTGAAACTAATTTTATGACGTAAGCAAAAAAATTAACAAAACGTGTAATTTTTTTTCTTTTTTACATAATTTTAATAAAGTTCCTCTAAAACTAATCCAGTAAAATAACGTTACATTTGAATTAGAAGTTCCTCACTTAAATCAATTATTAAATTTTATGAATACGAAAATGTTACGAGCCAAAACGAACGAAAATGTTAAATGTCAAATTTTATGACACACAATATAACACTCTAATAAATATTAATGATTTAGCTAAAAGCTAAAAACTTGAGCATTATTATTTACTACTTACTTTACAAACTATTTATTATTATTCATGAATTATTTTACAATCATTATTTTTCATCAAATTATGATATAATAGATTAGCTATTCAAATGAAATTCTTACTTAAATGAATCAGTTGTCATGTATGTACGAATAAAACATTGTGTATAAATATAAAACACATTTTGTGGAATTTAATACTAAAAAAGTGTTAGAGTTACGAAATAATTTCTAATACCTTAACCTTTTCAGGACGGGGCGCCTTTGCTTAAGACGCGCGTTCAGGACGAAGCAGAAGCGAAAGGAATGATGTTACAGGACGGGGGTTTTCTCCGCTAAGCCTAACTTTAGAAAAAAATTCGTAAAAAATAAAGTTAAAGTCCTACCGCCATGATTTTTGGTACCATTTTATATTATCACATAATCTATCTTATAACATTAAAACTAGACTTTAATAATGTTTTTCCTTCAATTTATATGAAAATATATACATAAGAAAGTTGCTTACATTGGGAAATAATTTTCGACAGTGCAATTCTTGTTTTTCCAAAATTTTAATTGACAAAACACTTCAACATATTTTCAAATTAATAAAAACTATACAAGGGCTAATTACAAGAAAAAATAACAAAATTTAAAATGAAGACTGAGTATGGAAAATCTCAAAGCACGGATAAACGCTAAGTCCGACATTGCATCTGTGTCAGAATCGCTAGAAATATCATTTTCTAACTCTTTAGCAAATGAATCATCACTTTCATCTATATCACTGAATGGTTCATTTACCATACGTGTATATTCATCCTCTGTTAAATACGCTTTCTAGCCATAATAATCTGGAGTCGAGAATTTTCGAAATAGCAAGAAAAGTGAGAAAATAAAACCGAAAGCAGTAAAAACTGTAACGAAACTGACGCTAAAACCCCTAAAAGACCTCCCATAGTAGCGAAAACAAAATAAAAAAAGTGTTCGGAGAGCTATCAGAAGCGAGAATGCTTAAATCACGTGGAAAGTTGAAGAGCCGAGCTGTGTTTGTTTACATTGCGAATTCCTCTCTCCCCAGCCACAGCTGATAATTAAAATACCAAAAAAAAGCAGGAATACGAAAAAAATGAAGGTCAGAACACTAAAACTACGTTCAGTTTAAATGTAATGGACACATAGTGCCATCTAACGATTATTAAAAATTGTTCCAGCTTAAAATGCATATATGCACCGCCCGGCCCTCACTTTCATCCGTACGAAATGCATATATGCACCGCCGGGCCCTCACTTTCGTCCGTACGAAATGCATATATGCACCGCCCGGCCCTCACTTTCGTCCGTACGAAATGCATATATGCACCGCCCGGCCCTCACTTTCGTCCGTACGAAATGCATATATGCACCGCCCGGCCCTCACTTTCGTCCGTACGAAATGCATATATGCACCGCCCGGCCCTCACTTTCGTCCGTACGAAATGCATATATGCACCGCCCGTCGCGAAGAGGTTAATAAATATTATCACATAATGTGCTTATTTTAAATTAATCATAAATAGACGAGAATGAAGCATGCAGATGTTATACTCAAATAACTTATTTCAAAATATTATATATGTCCCTTCCCGTACAAATATCTCTGAGGAATCGTCTCCAATCAAGATATGCGATTAGTAACTCATACTTTTCGTTTACTGAAAAGTATGAGTTTCGTTTACTGAAAAGTTTCTTAATTTCTCAAAGGTCTCGTTTTTATATAATTTACTACGGTTACCACCATAGTTAACACAATTTTCGGACCAGAACTCATTTCTTTGGAAACCAGAGCTACTCTGTGTATCATGTAATGTGTCCAGACGCAATGTGGCGATTTTTGTTTGACAAGTGCTTGTATACTTTTGCATCTTCCGGACATTGAACTGAGCGTCACTGGTGCATATTCTGTGACTCAGGATTTCCATTCCCTGTTTGCCTTGTTCATAAAATCATTTAAGGTACCCGAACACGCTCGGAGCAATTTTTTGAAATACACTGCATATATACATTGTAACCATTTTTCTTATTTAATTTTGGAAAACATTAATATTAAGCTATCAATATTTGATATATGCCAATATTATTCTTCAGAAGGCTAAATATGTATGCAATTTTAGGCATTTTTTTAAAAAAAATTTAAAAAATGCTACAACAAAAACTATTAAACATATTTGAAAAAAATTAATACCAAATAACCTATATGTTTTTTTCTAGAGCATGTACTAAAATTTTAAGTTTTGTTAAAAATTTAAAAAATTACAGCCAGTTGAATATTTAGCCAAATTTTCTATGCCATTATTCGAATAACAGGCCATAACTTGGGAAATATTTATGTCATTAAAATTCGTTTAGTACATTCTTTAGAAAACATACACAGATCAAGCTCATGAAATTTCATAATGATATTACGAAAATATTTTGAATTATCAATTTTGAAGCGTGTAAATTATAGGCACAAACCAGTTCTGAGAAAATCACATTTAAAGATTAAAGTATTGTGTCTTTATAAGAAATTCTCATATTTGCTGATTAATTTTTGATTTGATTTGTTGACTGATTTCCTGAAAATTAATTTGTATGTATCTTTTAAAAGCTTACTAAATTTACATTTGAAAATTAAGCACTGTTTAAACTAATTTTTAACATCATTCTGGCCCTTTAAACGCCCATTTCCGGTGCTTCAAATGTCCACTTTTGATTTCCTAATCTTTACGAAATCTTTCATATCTCGGAATCTAATTAACGTAGAGACAAAAACAAACCTGTTTTGGAAAGCTATTTAAATTCCTTATTTAACGATAGAATAAAATTAATTTATCATTTTTTTATCGAAATTGACGTTTTTAACGTGTACGGGTACATTAAGATAGCAAATAATGCTAATGTTGTTGCTTTAACTTCTATAGATTTGCAGAAAAGTAGTCCCACTACTACTGACAAATCATAAAAAAATCGAACATAAGCAATGAAATAAGCATCTTTATTACTATCCGTTGCCTCATCAAGCTGTATTGAAAATAAATTGAAATCCAAGGAAAACTCACACTGTACATCTTCAGCTATATCACCAATTCGACGGGCAACAGTATCATTTGAAAGAGGTATGGATTGCAATTCTTTTGTAAAATTATCTCCAAACATAGTTTCGACAATCTCAATTGCTGAAGGCAAAATAAACTCTTCGCCAATGGTGTGAGGGTTTTTTATATCTGGCTATTTTATATGGAACTTTGAAAAAGGCAATAATGAAGTTCCACCTCCTTCTATTTCAAAATGGTAATCCGTTTGTGAAAGAATTTTTACTGCTTAGGTCTTGGAGGAAAGAATGAAATAACAAACTGTCAGGTGACAATTTTAAAACGCTATCTAACACGCAAAAATATAAATTACCTCGTAATTTATTAAAAATATCTTCGATGCAACATATAGGATATCTACTATCATAAAATTCTTTATTTCATGTTGCTTTATAATCAGCAAAAATTTGGATGCCTCCAACAGATTTT
Source organism: Latrodectus hesperus (assembly GCA_037975125.1). NCBI lineage: Eukaryota > Metazoa > Arthropoda > Arachnida > Araneae > Theridiidae > Latrodectus > Latrodectus hesperus. The sequence continues at coordinate 107,195,001 of CM075850.1, read as the reverse complement.
GAAACTATTACAAGAGGAGTACCCTATTCCGAAATAATATACTTTCTCAATAATACCTTCTGTGTCCAAGTTAACTTTTCTTTCCAAGTCAACCTTTTCTTTCAGTGCGTAAGGAGGAATAGAGTGTGCCTAAAGAAATATTGATTTCGATTCAGGATTTTGCAGAACAGAGATTATTTACTTTGCCTACTTTTGAATTAAATACAGCTGAATATCATATTTAATTATAGAAGAAACAGAATTATTGATATCATAGAAAAGTATTTATCTAACATTACAAATGTTTTTGAAACTAAATTTTAGATTTCTTAATCACATTTTTCTAACAATAGTTATTGGCATATAAATTAACTAAAAATAATTCCTCTTTATTGGAACGCCCATCATAACCAAGTTTCGCATTAACGTATCAAACAGGTTTGAAAATTTCTCCATTGTAACTACAAATAATTATTTTTGTTTTAAAAATTGGAGTAATTACTTGTTTTAAATTCCTTTACATTCATATAATACTTAAGCGATTATTTGAATCACATTCAATTAAAAAAAATTTTACTATTTTATTTAACTACAATAGATATTCTGACATCATTTTCATTACAATATTAAGAATGTTATAAATTTCAAAGATGTTAGAATTTATATTTTATGCATAGTGAATACTGTTATTAGAAATATTCGGTTTCATTTTCCACTTTAATGCAACTCGATATACAAACTTTACCACAACTTTACCACCAATTTTATAGCAAAAGTGACATTTGAAATTATTTTTCAAGCCACATTCTTTTGTTATACGATTAATTTTTTTACAATATAAACAAATATTTTCTAAACGTAGCCCTTTTAAATTTATTGAATTTCTCTTCTTAATAACACATCTTTATTATTATTATTATATAATATACACTTTCTTTGGAAAAATCTGCAAAACAAAGTTTGCAGTTTATAGTAAATTTGAAGACGTTTTTCACAACTTTAAAAAATTGTATAGGACGCCAAAATTGTAAATATTTCCTTAAAATTTTTTTATTAAAATTAATACATTATGGTCTCTAAATAAGAAAATAATATGATTTTATAATCACAAAATATTTAAGCTTCGGTACATACTTTTAAATTTGATTCTATTAGCAAATTTTTTTCCTAAAGTTACTTCTTTTTTTCAACTTTCCTCCTTTTCTATAACTATTTACATATACTTTTCGTTAACTTGATTCACAACTTTTATTTTATTATTTTTTTGGAGATATTTTATAAATTACTTATGATTTATTTAAATGGATAAATTTCCTGAAGCATTAGATTTTATATTCAATTACAAGAATTTTGTCTTCATTAGCAAAATTTATTAAAATTAAAGAACTATGATTTCTTTATACATTGTTATGCATTTTCATTTTAAATGAAATAAAATTTGACAATAATAAGTATAGCAAAATGATTGTTATTGTCCTGCATAATTTGGTGTTTTTGCCAGTTTGGAAAATAAGGAATTATTTTGTTTCTTTTTTTATGAATCATAGAGAAGTATATTTCAATACAAAGGTTGAAAATATATTTATAAAAAGTAACTGAAATTTTGTAGTCCATGGTAACAGACAATTTTAGCACATAAATTGCAATAAACTAGTTCTAATAGTAAAAAACATGTTTCCAATTAGCCAATGTTAACTTTTGATAAACAAATTTAAAAATAATACTAGAATTATTATACGCAACAATTTAGCCAGTAGATTTGGGAGATAATATTTTTAAAAATATAGCAAGAGTAATGTTTCTTTATCAGAAAAAGTGCAAACGTATTACTTTATTTTTTTTAAATGTAATTAAAACTTTAAAAATAAATTACCATTTATTAATAAATATTGAAATTTATTTAGATTGTCGAAATTCATTAAATTGTATAAATTCTAATTCTATTCAGGGATATGTATTAAAAATTTATAATATAAAATTTACTAACATTAATTTTGATTATATTGGAAATTAATTTTTTGAAGTCAATAATATAATAATCTAGGTGAGTAATTTTTAAAATAATATCAATAAGGAAGAGTAAATTTTAAACATCTAAATTTCCTCCCAATAATATGGCATAAATTGATCTCTTTCTTTCTTTTTTATATACTCTAAAAGCTCTATTAAGAAAAGTATCGACAACATTTGCATTATTAATAATTCTATGTGTAGGTGTGTGTGAACTATTGAATAAAAGCATATTTTTCAAACCCTCATCTGATCAGTGAAAGTGCTTAGCACGGTAAATCAAAGAAAATTCATTATTGTATTACATACTGAAAATCAGTAATGACTTACGGAAAAATAAAATGCATATTTAATTTCAAACCAGATCGTTACATCTATTAAAAGAAAAAGTTATTGAAATTTACTCAGCATGTGTTTGTGATTCAGGTTCGGCTTATAATTTATGGGAGTCTTTGATAATAATCGAAAATTATTTTTGGCTAATAGCTAAAGGTAAATAAATTAAATATTTATAAAATGTAGTTGGTTTTTTTAAATAATTTCTTTCACTTAGAATTTCTTTCTGAATACATATTTCATAAAATGAATCTTTTCTCTCTTTTAACATAATTATTATTTAAAAATAAGGCAAAAATATCATCTAATCAAAAGTAAATTTTAATGATCATTTATAAAAAATTTACTATCTTATAATATTTTCTAAATCTAAATACTATAAAAAAAATAGCTAAATCATTAACTATGATTAAATTCAGTCAATATAACATTTACAGCAATTTTTTAATCCGACTAAAGACATTAACAACTTATCAAATTTGGATTTCAAGATATGCTTCACTCTTGGAAAAGCATATATGTATAACAGTGATTCTCAACGTGTGGGGGGCGCCCCCTAGGGAAGAGTGAGCACACTAATGGGGGGCTCGAGCATATCCAAGAGAAAATGTTATTTAAAAAATTGATTAAGTGACTGAAAATAAAGAACACACACACATACAAAACAAAATACATTTCGACATATTTAATAATTAACTTTTTAAATTAAAATAACTTACTAAATTTAAAAAAAAATTAATAATTATTAGTGACTTCCTTGTGCCTGTCTTTCAGAGCAAAGTTTTTTGAAGGAGGGTTTAATATTAGAAATAGACACTCTAAGTTCTTTTTCTATACTTAGCTGAGATCTATATTTTGTCTTCAAAGAAGCCACCACAGAAAATCCAGTTTCAAAAAGGTAAGATGTTGAAAATGGTAGTAAAATGCGAAATGCCTTTGTTTTTAGTGCAGAAAACTCATCATCCACTCCTGCCCAAAATTCAAAGAGTGATTTATTACTCAATCGTCTTTTGGTTTCGCCGCTTGCCGTGAAGTCTATGAAGGTTTCTTCCTCCTCCATTGAGAGTCCTTCGGGAGTATTTTGAAATGGATCCCTCACCCACTTGATATCAGTTTGTCGTCAGCAAGAAAGTAATTTTTAAAATTCTTTGCTAGGATTGCTAAATGATTTTCAATGGTTACAAAAACAACTTCTACATGATGTTCTTCAGCCTTGAAAGTTTTAATACAATCATTCAAATTTTCTAACATTGCTAAGTTTTCTTGCTTTAAATTTCTGCTCCACCCAAATCCCATTTCCTACAAAAAGCATTAACTTTATCACTGGTATACAATATATGTGTATTTGCTCCTTGCAGTTGAAGATTCAAGCTATTTAATTTCTCGAATATGTCGACCACATGTAGCTCAATTACATCACAAATAAACTCTCGCGAAAACTCTCGCTTCTGGTCTGTTTTCCTCTTCTAGGAAAACGGCGTTTTCTTCATTTTAATTCATAAACACGTTGCAAAAACTTCCCTCGTGATAACCATCTTGCTTCGCAATAAAATAGTAACGCTGAATGTACTGCACCCATGTCTTTACAAAGTGCGTAAAAGATTCTTGACTTCAGGGGTCTCATTTTTATATAATTTACTACGGTTACAACCGTAGTTTTAACACAATATTCAAACCAGGACTCATTTTTTGGAAGCCAAAGCTTCTCTGTGGATCATGCAATGTGTCCAGACGCACTGTGGCGATTTTTGTTTCACAAGTGCTTGAATACTTTGAAATATTCCGGACATAGAACGAGCACCATCGGTGCATATTCCGACGCAATTTTTCCATTCTATGTTTGCCTCGTTCATAAAATCACTTAAGATAGCAATAAATGCGAGTGCTGTTGCTTTGAGTTCTATTGGTTTGCAAAAAAGTAATTCTTCTACTACTGACATTTCATTACAAAATCTCTAACATAGGCAATGAAATGAGCATCTTTATTACTATCTGTTGCATCATCGAGTTGTATTGAAAACACTTTGTCAATCAACTTCGACAAAAGCTGACACTCTACATCTTCAGCTATATCAGCAATTCGACGGGCAACAGTATCATTTGAAAGCGGTATAGACTGCAATCGTTTTGCAAAATTATCTCCAAACATAATTTCTACAATCTCAATTGCTGCAGGCAAAATAAGCTCTTCACCAATGGTGTGAGGCTTTTTACATCTGGCTATTTTATATGAAATTTTTGTAAGAGGCAATTAAAGCTTTTTCATTCACAGACAGTTTCTTTAAACACTGATTTTTGCTTTTTATGTGATTTTAATTTTAATTCGAAGAATTCTCTGGGTTTGTTTACGTACTCACTATGAAGCGTTTCCAAATGTCGTTTAAGTTTATTAGGTTTTATGCTGTCTGCCGCCAACATTTTTGAGCAAATGATACACAGGGGCCTTTCTTCTTCATTTACTTCAGTACTAGGGAAACCAAAATGTAAGTATTCTTGAGAATATTTTATTGATTTTATTTTCAGTACCACGCTTGTCTGTGTACTTACTGATGCTTGTCTATCATCTAATGCTCGCTTACGCCTGCTGAAAAATTTATTCATGATTCTGAATAAGTCTGCTGCCGTGAATATTTAATACGCTGAATTGCAGTTACACGAAAATATATATAACATAAACATTCAGAATAGCTTCAATTGCGATAGAAGGATCCACTCGAATGAGATTGTCTGGAATTGATATTGGCGTCATAGAACTTTCTCCTTCTCCCAATGAGGTTTTATGAACAAATATTTACTACATTAAGGTTTTAGTGTAGTAAATATTTGTTCAGATCTGCGCACGCTCGTAATTTCACTTTTAAGCTGACCAGACAAATCGAAATTTCTCGCGAAACCGTGAGAATCCCCGACATGGCGGGACGCAAGAGCAATAAAAAGGCATAGGATTCTTGTTTTTTCAATGCTGAGGATCGGTGTTGCAAAATGTCAATAAATTTCCGTATTCTTGGTAATTTGCAAAGTTTAAAATTAATGTTTTAGTGTAGGTTTAAACCCAAAATACTCAAAATACATTATTATTGTATACATTTTATTGTATGCGGTGGAGAGGGGGGCGCGATAAAAATCATGATTGCAAATTGGACCATGAATACTAAAAGGCTGAGAAACACTGGTGTAAAATATATAAAGTTAAAAACAAGGATATATGAAATTACTGATTTTTAGAAAAATGACTATTGATGATTTTACTATCATTTTTTTAATTGGTGGAATAATAAAGTAAAAAATTGTATTTACTTTTAATAAATAGAAGAGAGATTGTCAAAATAAATACATAAATAAAAAAGAATTTGATATGCTTTAAGCAAAAGAATTTTTATAAAACTTTAAATATATATTTCTGTCTTAAAATTTTTTTATTATAAGTTGTGATTTCCTTATTTTAATTATTTAAAATTAAATACTGAATTTAAGTTTGTTTTATCTACTGAAATTTTACAAATCATTGAATTATTTGAAGCTATAAATGAAAAGCAAATGAAATTGATCAAATGCCTTTAATACAAATTATTAACATAATTTTAAATAAAGTAAATTGATCAAATATGAGATTAGAAATATTATGATAAAAATAGTTAAGTAAATGATCTTTTTAGATTTCAGACTTAATTTCGTATCAATTTTATGCAATAAAAAAACGATAGATTATATAATTATTTGGGTGAAAAATATAGCATTTGTAAACTACATGAATAATTTATTGTCCAATATATTTCATGCTTATTATTAAAAATGCAAAAATTTAAAAACCTTTATTGTTTATTATGATAAGTGATTATAAACATAAGTACATTAATTTGCTTTTGTTCTCTTGAAATATTTCTGTTTTTAGCATATGCTTACTTTATATATTCTCCGTTCCCGTTACATTATGATTTCCGTTAAATAATTAAATATTGACTCACGTAATTGGCTTCACCATTTTTATATGCGAAACCTTTATGTTTTTATTAAATAAGAACAATCACCAAAACAAATCAAATACGGTTAGAGCTTTTGTTTACAAAGTAAACAAAAAAGTTCTTGTCGTTTTAATTTCCCAAAAGAACATGACCTACGGAAAGTGTTACCTACTGTTATTCCTCGAAGATTAATGATTATGTGATTAATGATCGTTGGCATCTAGCACCGTTTGGCAACTTGTCTCCAGTAGTACTATCCTCTCGCTTTAAAACTGCAATAAACTGTAGCTTGCCGTAGTGGTTCGTAAAATACTAGAGTAAAAACTACGAATAATTAACTTCAGATTTTTGAATACAGCTAAGATTTAAAGAATATTATTCTATATCGTGATTTTCCAAAGCAGTCGACGAATGAAGTAAAATAACGATATCGATCACTACTTATGCCTTTTCCCATGAAATCCAGTTTTCTGGTTTAATATTTAGTTAATGTTAAATGAGATGATTACACATTAAATAAAATTTTTGCTTAAATAACCATAGTTATTAGTTTAAGACAACTAGCACCAGATGTCAAATATATATTAACCCCTTCAGAAACTCAAAAATTGTGATTGAAAAAATTTAAACTGCGACTGTAATCTTCGTAAGTACAAAACACGTTACGGTGAGTTTACAATTTCAATTCATGTTAGTAGTAATCGGTGTTTTCTCACGTGAATATTTTTAGAAAACATTATTGAAATTTATCAGTATAATTAAACAAAATGTCTGCCAGTGAATCTGAAATTGATGAACCATCCGCGCATGTTGCTTCCTTGAAACGGCTCAAAACAAAAGATCCGGATTTTTATGAATTTTTGAAAGAAAATGATAAAGATCTTCTAAACTTTGAAGAATCGATTGATGAAAGTGAGGAAGACCAAAATACAGAAGAAGAAGAAGACAACAGTACTAAAGTTATTTCAGGTCCAAAGTTAGAATATATTAAGAATGAAATTGCACATTCTCCTACTCTGAAAATATGCAAGGCATTAATTTCTGCGTTTAGGTCTGCAGTTGATCAAGCTGATGGTTTCAACGATAAAGCTAATTTGAAGAATAGTGAATTGTTCAATAATATAATTAAATTGTGCCTTATTGAATTAGTACCTGCTGTTTATAAAGTATTGAAATTGCCTAGTGATAGTAAGAAGTTGGATCCCACCAAATCCAAAGTTTGGAAAAGATTACAAACAGCTATGAAGCATTACTTAACAGATATGCTAAAATTATTTTCTATCATGAAAGATCCTTCGCTTCTTACCTTGCTCCTGAAGCATACCGTGCATTTGGTACCTTTTTATTCAGCTTTCATTAAGCAATCAAGAAATCTTGTGAAAAAAATGATAACATTTTGGTGCAGTGAAGAAGAAACTGTAAGAGTTTTGAGTTTAATTATAATTGTACGGACGATAAAAACATTTTCTAAGGAATATTTGAATCAGGTTTTAAAAGAGATGTATTTTGCATACATCAAGAATACGAAATTTACTTCTGTAATGACATGGCCATTGATAAACTTCATGAAAAGATCTTTGACCGAACTTTATGCATTGAATATTGAGCTTGCTTATGAGCATGGCTTTATTTATATTCGCCAATTAAGCATTCACCTGAGAAATGCTCTGAAAACAAAAAAGAAAGAACCATTTCAGACTGTTTATAACTGGCAGTACACTCATTGTCTTATGTTCTGGTCTCACCTTTTGTGCCGTTTGTATGAGCATGACGCATTAAAGTCTCTAATTTATCCCTTAGTTCAGACTACCATTGGAACCATTAATCTGATTCCAACCGCAAGGTATGTTCCATTAAGATTCCACCTTGTTAAGAGTCTAATATTCATCTCAGAGTCAACAGGCACATTTATTCCAGTCTTACCTTTCATATTAGAAGTTTTAAAGATAGTGGATTTTAACAAAAAATCGAATTTCAGCATTAAACCTGTAGATTTTTCTTGTGCCTTGAAAGTTACCAAGTCCCAGTTACTGGAAGCAGGGTTCAAAGACAGTTGTTTGAGTACAATATGTGAATTATTGCTTGACTATTTAAAAATTTATTCTCACACAGTGGGATTTCCAGAACTGGCTTTACCTGTTGTTCTTTATATTAAAGACTTTACAAAACAATGTAGAGTACCTAAGTACAACCAGCAACTGAAAACGATGTTGATGAAAGTAGAAGAAAATGCCTCGTTTATTTCTGAAAAACGAAGGGTAGTTTCCTTTCAAATTAATGATACCAGTGAAATAAAGAAATGGGAAGATAATATTATGCGTCAAGGCACGCCTTTATCACGTCAAGTGAAAGAGGAAAAACATGATAATGAAGAAATGCCAATGAAAAAGAAAAAAAAGCATCTGAAATAATTTTCAATTATTAATATTGTTTAATTAATTGAAAATCAGTGATATTTTCAGTTTAAATATTACTTCCTTTGTTTTTATCATACTCCACAGTAAAAATATAAACTTAGTATGTATATTAAAACTTTAAATAATATTTTCAATTCATGGAAAATAATAGCCATTTCATTGTTACTTAAATTTTAAGCCCATTGTTTGAATTATGATCCTGTTATTTCTTTAATTCATAATTTTTTTTATATTGATAAGGAAACATTTAAGAGAAGAAATGTTAAAATTTTTCTGTGATTAATTCAAGAGCTTTAACTTGATCTCAACATGAGAAATATTTATTTAATATATATTTTTCTCAAAGTCTTCATATTTTAAGCTTACATGACCACTTTAAATTTTGCTGTTGCATTTCACAGATTTTTTTTTAATTTTTAACCTGCTTTGTAGTTTAACTAAAATTCAAATTACTTTGCTACATTACTTGAAATTATTAATTTAAAATGCCCCGTATAATCAAAAATTAATTTTTAAGTATGAAACTGATAATGTGATTTAAAACTAAAAGCAATAAAGGCAGTATTAGCAAAACTATTACGTTTTATGCAAAACATTTTTTCTCTTGCTAATATGTTAACTGAAAATTATTTTGAGACTATTGTTGAATTGTGTGTATATATATGGGCTTTATAATGAAAATGTTTCTATGCAGATTCTAGCTCTAACTCATTCATGGTTTAAAATAAAATGCTCCTTTGTCATTAGAAGATTATAGGTAAAAATAACTTCTATTAAGTCTTCTGCAAAGTTTTATTTAAGTATAATATAGATTTCTTTCTTCAAAAATAAGTTTTAATGGAAATCATTTGTAAATGATTATTTTATTTAAAAATCATTTATACTTATATAGATTTAATATTAGCAGTGATGATAACTTAAGGTGTACTATTTTTATTTACTTTTTTTCAGTAAGGAAAAAAAAAAATCGCATGTTTTAATTTTTTATAAAAGAAATGGGATTTACAATAATATATCAATTAAACAATTTTTTAAAGATTGTTTGATTGTAGTTTGCTGGAATACTGAAAATTACTGTCTTAATTTAATAAAGCTTATAAAGAATATTGATTTTGAGGTCATAATTTGTTATCAGCCGAAGCAAAGCTTGGAATAAATTTAAAATATTCTAATACATACTATAAAGTTACTGTAGTTTAAGATTTTTAAGGATAATTTAATAGAAAATTATATATATATATAAAAGTTATAAAGAATTTTAGACTAATGACACAACTGCCATTAGTCTGTGATGAGCAGCCCAATAGAGTTCTGACTGACAAAGTGAGAAAATTTGTCAGCAGAATTGACTGTTGCTTTAATTATTTCCATCAAGTCACTTCCAACTCTTTCCTTCCACCAAATTCCTAAAAACCTCTCTAAGATGCACTTTAAATCTAGCATCGATAATTCTTTTAACACTAATAGTGAACAGGTGGTTCAGGGTGTGGGAGGTTGGAGCCATTCTTGGCCAGGGAGTCTGCAATTTCATTTCCTGTGATTCCACAGTGATTCTGGATCCATTGCAGGACAATATTTCGTCCCATAATCATCAAAACATCAATTGCAAGTTTAGAGCTAAGGGCTAGTTCCTTGTTAGATGGCATCATAATATTAAGATCATAACCCCTTCTAATTTCAGTCAAAGCTATTTGCACAGCAGCAACTTCTGTTTCATAGTTGGTGCAATTTGCACGAACAGCACAACCAAAGCTAAAATTACAAGGGTAAGCACCCATGTAATAATAATCTAAAAATCTTAATTTTTTGCTAAAAATAAGATTTTTAGTTCTTAATGTTTTTGTGAAGGATTAATATTTTAGACTCTCCATAATGTATTTGCTTCAATTTTCATTGTTTTATTAAGGAAATTATTAGTTATCAAGATTAATTGTAATTATGTTACTATTACATTTATATTACAATTTATTATAAAAAGAAAGATTATTGAAAATGCTTCATTATTATTAAAAAAGTTATATAAAAAATTAAATTTTTTTTATTCATGTAAACTTCACAATAATGAAATGTATTTATATTAAAAAAGATTTGAGTATTATTAAAATTTAGATTTATAAATTATAGGTTTATAAAATTTTTATATATTATAAAAAACTATAAATATTTTAATAACTGATTCAACTTCTAATAAATTTCCTTACTGGTAAGCTCAAGAAAGTTGATCTAACTATATAAATAAAAAACTCTCTCTAAAACTTCAACTAAAGTAATTTATAAGTTTTTAGAATTTATGATAGAAATTCAGTCATAAATATTTAATAAACTTTTTTTATTTCCAATGGCAGGCAAGTATAAGGAATAACACAAATAAATACAGTACATAAATGAGATGACTGGAGTCATTGCCATGAAAGTTCTCTGGTTTGCAAATAAAATGATGATTCAGAGTTGCCATGCTGTGCAGCACAGTGGTGGAGGTGGGTCATATTTATGGGTTCTATCAAATTGCAGAACAGACTGTTGAGTGAATTTATGATGCCAATGCAGTGCAAGTGTTCAGCCAGACAATTGTGACCTGCCAGGACTTGAAATTGTGCCACAACTTGACGGCATGGATCATCAGAGATATGCAGAAGGTCATCTTTATACTGCCTGGTTTTAATCCTTCCTTGCAGTTTGAATTCTTTTAAAAACTTGTTTTAGGTGTAGCTTTATAGTGTGGTAAGAAATTGTGTATCTTGGCTGGGAAAGTCCTGCGCCCCTCTTTGCGAAGAATGCCGCCTTCCACAGTGCCCAAGTACCCACTAGAACATAACACGTTTTTTTCTTGGTATCAAAATTTCCAAGAGCTCCTGGATATGGAGAATTTCACAAGATGGGGGAGAGATTGAGCTGAAGTTAAATTTTTCATCTCAAGTTGATTGAGAGGTTTTAATTTTTGATTTTGCTTGCATATGTTGAAAAAATTAAAATCAATTTGCATATTCAATCAGTGAATTCATGTATATGCAAAAATTAACTTCCAATTTAAAAATTCCATAAGAAAATGGCTTATACTCAATTTTTATTTATGTTGAGTTTGTTGAATATATGTGATAATCTTATTTTGAAATTAAAAGTAAGCCCTCCCAAAAAGTTAACATTGTAATCTTTCAAAAATGTACAATTATCAGGTTATAGAAGTAATATTGGTAATTATAGATGCAGTGGAATTGAAATAGAATTCAGTAGTGTTCCTGATAACTTATTAGGAAATATTTTGCAACATTTTTTTCCCATTTACTTGAACAATATGTAAAACAAAATAACAAAAATATGCTAAATATTGTATTATTAGTTACAAAGCCTCTTTAACTTTGTATAGGTCAGATTAAATTTAAGTAAGAATATACTTAATCAGAATCTTTTAATTAAATCCCGCACAAATCTCAAAAATTAATTTAAAATAAAATTTTGAACATTTATACGTACATATATAGCAGGGTTGCTTCTTATAAGATGATTGTGAAGCAAAACAGATAATGTATGATGCCAGCATAAATTATTTTTAAATATTTAAAATTAGACCTTATTTGGAAAAAATTTTCCTTTGTTTAAACAAGTATAACTGGTTAAATAGTTCTATTTTAAGGGTATTTTAAGAAAAAAAAAACACATCACTATATAGAAGTGTAAAATTTTATATGTTACATGAATTAATTTTGTATTTTAGGTAAAATATCTAGAGAAATAAATGTAGGTACAGAAAAAAAAAATAATAGTCATACCACACATACACAATATTGTAGTATCATGTAATTTTTACTTGGAAACTGAAATCAAAAGGTAGAAAATAATGAACTTTTAACATATGATTTTATTAAGATAAATAAAACAATGAAAGCATACAAGTTTGTTATAAATAGTAACATGAATTTCTCTCTTCATACTATTATTTTTATCTTCCATACTATTACTTTTCCAACAAATTATACAGCTGAGAAATATATTTAAATAAAAAGAATTTAATGCCGGAAAGCAGACTTCAAACATCTTGCTTTCTCTAATTTGAACTAATGCTAGGCACTATAATATTTGCATTGTATACTATTTATTCATATTGATTACTCAGTATGAATAAATATTTAATTCAGATTATTTTGGGTAATATTTAATTCTGCATGAATAGGCCATAAGTTTCATTTTGATAATAGCATTTATTTTTGATATTCCATTCCTTTAAATATATATATTAAAAATAAGTAATTATTTGAGATAATAGCTTAAAGAATCATTTAATAAAAATTGCCTGCATATGTGCATTAATTTTAAGAATCTTTTTCATAAAAAATTATTAGCTTCAGCCGTTATTCCATATACAATTTTTCTGCAATAGGCGATTACTTTAAATATATCCGTATTTGCATTTTTGTTATCAGAATTATTTTAAAATTATTTTTAAGAATTATTATTAGAATCATTAATGTGCAATTATTTTATACCTAATGTTTTCATAATTTGAAGTGATCTAAAGCTAAATAAATTATTAAATTTAAACATCCTTTACATATGTATTTTTTTAGAGTTGGTTGAAATATTCCTATTCATGTTTAGTTGATTGTTTCTTTTATAATTTGAATAAGAACTGTTATAAAATATTCTATTACAGCCATTGGTTATTATTTGTGACCTTTTAAATTTTTTACAAATCCTAATATATTTGAAAACAAATAGCATAAGTGAATTAAAAAATTACACATAGTAGGAAATAAATTTAGAATTGTCACCTGAAGCTAAATATTATATTCAAAAAATAAAAAAAATCAATCATTTATATCTATCAACTAAAATTTGTTTGGTTTCTAAGCATAAAATTTACTGAGAACTTTTTAAAACATTTTTATAATTTTCTCTATATTAATGAAAAAATATTTCCTTGTATTTTTATAGAGTTTTACTTTAAAGTAAAACATTTCTTTATTTCTGTTTCATATAAAACAACAGAAAATTGGCATCCTCTGTCATAACTTCAACTAAATATCTTCATACTCAACACCAATACATGCACACAAATTTAATTTTTAATGCCAAATATAGCAAAGAATAAATTTCATCTCCCTTGGAAGTACAAGGTATTGAAATGATCCCACACTAGGAACTGGTGCACAGTTGGCATTTTAATTTTGATGTAACATCATGCATGGATCTAGCAGCAAATATGTTTTTGTCTTTGAAAATAAGGCTATTTTCATAGCATGTTTATAAATTTCTTACCAGAAGATAAAATGTTCACTTTTAAAATTTTATATTTTTGAACTCGTAAAAAAACATTTTTATTACAAATTAAAGAATTTTTTTGTCATATTTCTCTGCAATTTTATATTAAAGTAACAAAACTTAATGCTTCTTTGTTAATAAGAAATGATATTATAACACAATAAAGTGATAAAAAATTAACTATGAAAGAAAAGATAGAGCGGGTGTTCACATCAATTTATGTTTATTTCAGCTGGAAATTGGTTGCCTATTACCTCTAATGGAATTAAAATAATTAAACATTATTTGAACATTTATTAATAATTCTCACACAAAAATGCAGGAAAAAAATGGACACACAAACATTAATTTTGTTTAAGTCAGTCTTTTTAGGGAACTTTAAAAATATTGATCAGATGAGCAGATAAAAAAAGAAACTTATCAAGAATTAATGTTAAACTTTCATATAAACTAACCAATTAATTTAAAGAATATTTATACTTGATGACAAGCAAAAAATCCTATTGCAATTATAAAAGCAATGTATTTTTAAGAAAAAAAATGCATCTAATAAAGTTGAAAAACTGCAGAAGAAAAACAAGCTTTTTTGTAGTATACTTGTTCATTACATTTTAAAAAATAAGAAGGTTCTCTAAAAGAACCAGTATCTACCTTGATTACATGAATTTCATAACTAATAATGCAAATAGTGAATTAACATTAAAATTACTGGATATATTTGTTACATTAATTTTAGATAACTTTAAAACTGCATAAAATGTTTTTAAAATTTTTCTTGACTTCTCATTGCAATCCTAAACGAAGTTTCACAAATTTTAGTTATACAAAGTTAACTGAATACTTATTTTAGTCACGATCAATATAAACAAATTCTAATGAATTTTTAAATCTGTTTAATATTTTACTTATAATTTTAAATTTGCAACTTAATAAATACATAAAAGTTATTTGTATCTTATTTATGTAAGATACTGAATTTTTGTAAATTTTTAATGCTTATTTGCATTTAAAAAACCATTGTTGATAATAAAACAATTAATAGACATTAATACTTATGATAATGCATCAAGAGTGCTTCATTTTATTCCAGTAATTAGTAATATACTAAAAGAATTAAAATTGATGCTAAGACTAGATTACATAAGTTATTAAGTATTTTAAAATAAACTAGCTTTAAAAATCACTGAATTTAATAATCATTTTATTTATCATTTCCTTTCTAAAAAAATTCAAGATTAAATGTATATAGCATATAATCTTAAATTTCATAATTAAAAAAAGTGAAGTAACTTCATTTCTTTTCACACATTATTATAGCAATAAAAATTTTTTTAAATGATACCGAATATTTAACTGACATGGGCTTCCAGACTGAAAAATTAGGAATGGTTAACATGTGTGATAACACATAACCGAATGGAATTGAACAGTATAAAAACTTATGATGGAAGTTTTTTTGTTTAAGTTACCTGGATTAATCATAACAGCTTCTCAGTGCCATTTAGGGGTCTTACTACTAATAATCTTATCAATTGCTATAAAGCGTCCATTTAATGGCTCTTTTGCAAAATTGTTGTTTGATAGTCACATTCAAAAATAGAACAAATATTTATTTGATAATCCGACTTACATGGCAAATTAGAATAGATAAGCAGTTCATATTTTATTGTAGCACAAGCATCAAGCTCTTTTAAATATTTGTAATTTTATTAAATAAAATTTTTATATCATGTCAAACTTTACGATTATTACTGTGCACAACACATAAATATGACATTTTCATATTTTTTACAAATAGTAAAATTTTTTTTAAATAATTCCATTTAAAATATTTATTAAAATAATTAGAATAAGTTTTTATATTCTCATATACGTTAATAAATAACTTAAACTCATTTTTTATTAGAGGAATTCAGTTATAGCTACTTAGTTAAGAAATACCTTATTTTTCAAGGAACTACTCATTATTTTTCTTAAGATGAGCATCAAAAATGGAAGAAATTTTCAATATTGAGAGATAGAATAATTTATTGATGCAAGGGTATAAATGAAATTTGTAGAATTTACTATGATGAAGTTGATGGCAGAGCAAACAAGTTAATTAGAACAAATGATTATGTAGTTTAATTTTTTACATGATTTTTACAAGAAACATTGGTTTGATTTGGTAAAAGCTCAATGATCCATTAGACTAGAACCTATAGTTTATTGTAGACTCCAAATCACTAACATCTAAATCCATGGCAGGAATTAATTTCACAAACTATTGAATATACGGCAAAATTGTAGCCAACAGTCTTTTTCAATGGTCTCCCATTACTTAATAATAAATAGTATAATTTATTAACATAACTTGGTAACTAAGTATTATTTAAAATAGGAACTGTATTTATAAACCCAAAATTTAACATTCAATAATTGAAAATTTATTGAACACAACTATAACAGTTTTGCAACAAAGTAGCAAATAAATATAAAAACCAGATTTTTTCCTAACACTGAGTATCACTAAGCAGTACTAATCTTTAACAAAAAACACAAAATTTCTTTATATACAATAAAATGTGGCATTTGTGACTATAAATTGAAATTATTTGGTATCAAGTTTTTTATATCCAGCTCCATGTGATCTGCGTCTTCTTTCATGCCGACCTTCTACAATTAATGCAATGATCTAAAAATAAAATAAAAAAGCATTGAATATAGTAGTTTAATATACTTAAAATCATAAAGTACACAAACATTAAAATGAATTCCAAAAAGTTCAAAATTCATGTATTCTATAATGTATTTAGAAACACATGTAAGGAAATAAAATAACTGGAAATAAGGTTAGTGTATGGGAAGAGTAGAAAAATTTAAATATTATCCACCTTTATAAGAATATACTAACGCTTATTTTTAAATCCTTTAATTTTTTACTTATTTTTAACCCTTTAACGCGTGGTGGTCGTAATTCCTTTTCACGATTTTTCACTTAAATTTTATAGATTTCATATCTTTTACTTTTAAATAACACTAACAGATAGCAGCACCCATAAATTTCAGGTCGTACTCCTTCCAATATGGCATTATTAAATGTTCATTTTTAACAATACAAACTAACCTACTTTTTTAATATAAATAATGACAAATATAAAAATTTTTTTCTTCCTATATCGTCATGTCTGTCATAAACAATATAAATGCAGCAGTAATTTGAACTAGAAACGTAAAAAACTTTAATTTTTTGAGGGAAATTCCTGGTGGTTGCACCGCGCAGCTAGAACACATGACTTACGTGAAGAGCAGACTATATAAACATGGTCGGCACTCACTGGCTGTCAAAGGATGGAGTATTTATTATGACTGGGAATTAGAGTGTGGAGGATGGGGATTTGAATCATAGGGTCATTTTACTTGTAAACAACATGCAGACTTTATATCGCCAGTGAACACGTACTTTCGCTATTTCTGTTTCAGAATGACTTTTCAGTTTCGGATTTTTCTTTGCGTTTCCTCCCAGACTACTACAATCTTCATGTGGAGTTTTTATTTAGTAGTATTTTGTGTATTTTAAGTTTAATATATATATATATATATATTATCAAAAATAGTATTTAAGTAAAATTTTTATTTAAATTTAAAATAATATCAATATATTTTAACTGTGTCTAAATATTTTTTTCCTACTGTTCAAATTGATAAATGCCTCGCAAAGTGCTAGGAATAGCTGAGGCATTGGCTTTATTTGAAGAGCTTCCTTCAGATCCAGAATCAGAAATCTCGGGTGATGATAGTGACAAAGAAGAAAATGTGCCATTCACTGCTAATGATAATCTTCATGTGGAAAGTGATGAAGGAT
Organism: Latrodectus hesperus; assembly: GCA_037975125.1. NCBI lineage: Eukaryota > Metazoa > Arthropoda > Arachnida > Araneae > Theridiidae > Latrodectus > Latrodectus hesperus. The sequence continues at coordinate 107,177,197 of CM075850.1, read as the reverse complement.
CAGAAGATGAAGACAATATTGATATAAATTTACCTGGTCCTTCCCGAGTGACCCAAATAAATTGGAATAGGAGAAAGAAAATGAAAAAATTGTGTTTTTATAGCAACAAAATTATATAAATATTTAATTTTTCCTACTCTTTAGTTTGTAAATTATTGTAAAAAAAATAATATGCTGCATTTTAAATACAAATTATCTAAGAAATTTGCAGTAATCGTCATTTATTGAAAGCGCACACGAAACAAGGTAAGTTTTTTCCCCTACTAACTCAGTAAGTTTCAAGGTCCTAGACGCATGCTTGTTGTGCCTTGCAACCACCACCCACAGATATATGGGTGGATGTAAATTTTTTTAAATTCATATATTATTTGTCTGTGGGATTATAACATTCAATTTTTAGAGTTTTTTGATTTAAAAAAATATTGTGCGCATCAAAGGGTTAATGAATGATAACTACTTCAGCTGTGGCAACAAATGTCAAATCTGAATTAAAAACTTTTGATTCGATATGTAAGTTTTATTTATTATTATTATAATAATATTCCATATAAGACTTAAGTATGAATTCAAATTTAATTGTCTTTATTCACAAAAGTATGCTATGCTATTAGTGGATAGAATCAAATTAAAAATTCGGGTTACAATATAATTGTTTTGTCACTTGCAGTGAATGAGTAGTTAACAAATGAAATGAAGCAAAAACTATAAACAATTTAAGAAGTATCTTATTAAAGGTTGCTTAATTCACATATAGAAATAAAATTTACTCAGTTTAGTAGTTTTTACATACTAATAAAGACTTTTAATACATGCATAATAGTAATAATATACTATCTAAAAAATTTGAATAAATATACATAGCATCAAAATAGTGGAAATTTTTTTAAATTAGAAAAAATACTAAAGAAAAATTAACCACATACCTTTTGTTTATTATGAAATATTAAATATCCAGCCATGAGGACGACCACTATTGTTAAGAAATAGAAGAAAAAATGACTATCTTCTTGTTCAGGAAATGTAGGTATCGCTTGAATGTCATCTGATGGTTGACCCACTGAATGTCTGGCAGGAAATATTGGATATTTTGACATATCATTTTGGTTTTCCATGACAGGATCAGGTAATTTTGGAGGGTCAGGGATTTCATTTTTCTTGCTTTTTGGTGGTTCAAAAAATCCATCATCTCCATCTTCAAAAATAAAAAACTACTTTAGCAAGTTTTTATCTATAAGAAGCATTGAAAAATTATGTTTTTTACCCGTTATGCTAGTATTACTCTAATATTTTGTTTTGTTTGGAAGTAATAAAGCAAAAATGTTAATAGTCACAATTATTGCAATGAAAATAAAAATTATGTACGACGAATACAATTATCTGACTAATTGCTTTAAATTCAAGTAAGGCTGACCATCTAACCAGGATATATGCTTCCCAACATAGGGCCCTTGGTCCTATAAACACATGGGCACTGAAGGCCTTCTCCACAATATGAGCTGTCAAATTTTTCATATTCAAGTAGTTAATGTAAAAATCATGCAAAATTGGGAAAATTTAAAAATAAAGACTGATTACTAATGACTTCAAAAATGTAGTGTTTTTCAAAATAAATTTATCTACAAGTTTTATCATTTTGTAAATAAATCCTCTTCAACTTAAAACAGTAAAATATGTTAACTTTGTTCCAAATTTTTTTTGTTCAGTCATGAATGTTGTCTTATGCCGGCTAGGCTGGGATTATGAGGTACGCTGCTCCACTTTCCCAACTGAACCATATTTTGGTGTGGCATCTGACTTCCTCAGTACACACATGCCATAGGTATCAGTTAATAGGGTAGGTAACCATTCACAACCCATTCAAACAAAGAAAAGACAGGATAGACAGAGAGAAAGTACATCCATGCCTGAACTGGAATTCAAACCCAGGACCTCCATATCCACAGTCAGCCACACTGACCACTAGAGAGGGTGGGTTGCATTCAGTCATGAATGAAATCCATGAATTAGTTTCACAGAATGAGAAGAATTTACTGACTGAATGTTAATCAATATTTTCATGACTGACATTAAGATAGCTTTTCTTAAATGATATCAAAATATGAATGGTGAAGTAAGATTCATCCACATTTCAAAAGCACTAATATTTTCATATCTTAAATGAGCTTTGATATTTAATTTGACATTCTTATTCAACTATGACAACTGTTTACAGGAAGACAAAATAATACACTATAACTCACATATCGATAATTTCATGATAATTTAAGCAAAACAAAAAATTTACAAGACTTCAGAATATTCCTGCCCTTTTATGTGTTAAGAATGTCTGTTTCAAGGTAATTATACACAGGCATATAGTTTTATTAGCAAACACTTTTGAAACATCCATGAAAAATTTCTTGATGCAATAATATAATTGAAATTTTGAAGTTTCCAATCATTAGTTTTTGGAAATTCTTTTAAAATATTTTTTATAATTTCTTAAAGAGAAAGTAGTATACTAAGAAATAAAAACAACTTTAATTACATAAAAAATATCTTCAGGACAATTAAGTTTTTTTAATAACAAACTAATGTTAAAATTTTTTGCTTTAAATGACACCTAAGTCATTATTTATTCCTAATAGTCCTGAAATTCAGCATTAATTTTATAATAAATACATAGATTAGTGTCATATATTTAAACATTGCCACAAGCAAAGCTGACTTTGTCTACTGTTTTGCAATTCCTTTCTTTTATTAGATGAAATTTTCTGCATAGCTAAGACTGATGATTTTCCATAATATCATATTGTTAGCTCAATTTTAATTACATTTAGTTTTGCTTCAAAAATTTGATATTTTTTGTATAAGGCCAATTATACAAATATGGTAAAAACAAATACTAAAAAATATTCATTACCTTTATCAATAATATTTTCATATAATCAACTTTAAATAGAATTAATAAATAAGAATTTTATAACATGTCAGTAATGAAATCATTATTTATAAAAGTCTATAATTTTTACCGTTCCCTATTTTTATTCTTGGTAACAAGTGGTGTCATGTGAATGAGATAGCTTCTAGATTTTATATTTATAAAGACTGAAAGCTGGTGGGCTGAAACGAACATCATAACTTCTTCATTGGCCTGACAGCCCAGGGTGGGCCTTTGCCTTTCTCAGAAGTGCATACCAGGACCCCCTATTTTTGGACAAGGTCATTCAATTTGTCACTTTTAGTGTTTTTAGGTCGCTTTCAAGGCAGTCACGCCATCAGAGTTTTGGTTGTCCTCTTCTTCTGGTGCCCAAGGGGCGATCCAGGAAAATTTTTTTTGTCACCCGATTGTCGTTCATCCTGCTCAAATGTCCTGTCCATTTTAATCTCTGTATTGAGATAAATTTAACAATATCTGGTTTCTTATATAGTTTATAGAGCTCAGAATTAGTTCTTTGCCATGCATTCTCACATTTTATTCCACCTAATATGCTTCTTAAAGTTTTTCTTTCGAAAATGCAGATGGTTTCTTTGTCCTTCTCAGTCAATGTCCACGTTTCAGATGAATAAGTGGAACATCATAACACATCTCATAATTCTTCTTCTTTTACAATAAAGTCACCAACATAGGAACAATGACTTTTTAATAACGAAATAATTAAAAATTATAAATAATTTGTTTCCAATTAAATCCATAAAATAGTTTGTTTAAAAAAACCTACACTGCATTAAAAATAATGTTTATAAGATTCAAATTAAGAGTTTTTCAAATAAGATGTATTTATGAAATAATAAAAAGATGCCATTGCCAAAAAACTGATCAAGTTTTAAAATAAACTCAAATGGAATTTATGATTTATTTTATTGAAAAAAATGCAGCTAAAAAGTGAGAAATAATTATTATACTTTCCTTGATTAAATATAAAAATAATTAAAAGAATTATTAATTGGAACTTACCATAATCTGAATGAAAAATAAGATTATTTAATTTTGAAGATTTTGGTGATAATGATATTGCAAATTAATTAAAATTGCATTTGAATATGAATTATTGATTTATAAATAAATGGACTTGCATAATTTTATTTTTAGCATAAATATTTTCTAAATTCATTGCAAAAAAAAAAGACAATACAAACAAATTAGTTAAAATATTAAGATTTATTTTAGCTGTGTGCTTTTTCAATAAAATTATCAATTAAATAACTATTTGGTTTCAGAAAGTTAAACACTAAAGATCTCTCAGCTATTGAAACAAACTTACCATAAACTGCATAAAAAAATAATGCAAATGCATCAAAATTCATCCATAAAAGAAAAATAGAATGCATTTTATGAAAGAGATAAAACACATGAAACAAAATATTCAAATATGTATTTTTCTTCCAATTTCTACCACATATTTAAAACATTAATAAAATAAATATATCTGACAAAATAAATTAAGATACTAACTTTTGCTATTATCTTTATGAACATTTGATTTCATTAATTAATCATACTGATAAAATAATAAGAAATATTACACACAATACTGCTCTAAAAATATAGAAATGCAGTGTCAACAAATTTTTTAGTAACTAAGAAATTAATAAATTAAGAAAATTTGAAGTGAAAATGATTGTTAAAATAGATATTAGAATAGAAGAATTTATATTGGATAGGTAATTATTCAATAACAAGAAGTTCATGTGATATTTCTATATCTGTAATATTAAGATGCAAATTTTAGATAAACAATTTAAAAGTAAATTTTAACAATTTATACTAAGAAATTGTTGTATACTGAAAATGCTATTTCACAAATAAACATAAAGAATATTATTAGAAATCACCATTGAAAAGTCCATGACAGCAATGCTTAATCCAGTTTTTCAGTGCAATAAAAAAATGGAAAATGGTACATATTTTGTTTGTGTTTACACAAAATGCTGGGAAACATTTCGAATGAAGAACTTTAGTCTCTTTTTCAGTATAACTTTTCAAAAGTTTGGAACTTCTGGAGTAAAGTTGCTCTTTAGCATAATGATAATCATGGCTCAATATTCTAAAAATATTTTATGCAGCAAAATAAAATTCCTGAATGATTTTATTAAACTTTATTTTTATCTATTAACATGTTTCTTTCAAATAATTACGTAAGAATATGCTAAAACTAATTTAAAAATGAACTAGAATATTTACATGTAATGTCATTTATTTAATGTTTTCAAATATTTATCTTGAATGAATATATAAAACCTCTTAAAAATTTTGCATTACCAAAAATATGTTATAAGTATCAAATATATTTGTGGCCAGTTTTACATAAAAAAATTTAATAGAGTAAATAATATGTTCAAATAGCTGCATAAAAGTCATAAAATAGAGTAGGTCAACTAAAAAATATAAAAAATGAAATAAATTATCATGATTTTAATCTCAAGCATGCATTAGTAAAAACAACAGAACACATGCAAAAACATACCATAATCTACCTTGGAGAAATCCCCCTCATTTTCTAAATCATCTGATAAAATAAATATATAATTCTCTTTATATATAATATTATTATTATTATTAAGATACACAAATATAATTAATTTTAAGAGGAAAATTAATTTTATTTATGAAATAAGAGAACTAAAATGTAACATTCACTAAATAATTTGAAAATTCTAAATAACTAAATCATATTTACAGAAAAAAATTAAATTAGGAGTATTTTTAATTATAAAATAGTAATTAAAAAATCTAATTTTTATACAAAATCATTTGAAAACTTTAAACAGAAAAAGAAAATCATAATGAGCACTTTTTCAAAGCAAAGAAGTGAGAGACATTAATAATTCCTAATTGTTAAGAATAATTTACATAACAATTCCAAAGATATAAAAAATTTAATTTTGAGTTTAATTTTGAAAAACATGAAAAATAGTATTTTTGATGTTTATTAAAATTAATGAAACTTTATAAGCAGATCTAAATTGTCTTGGTTTGTGAGCCAGTTTAATTTGTGTGTTTTTAATAATAATGAGTAATTTTCAGTAAATGAATTCGTAGACTTGTTTAAATTAAAACATTTACAAAATTTTTAGTGAGACAGATTAACCTCAATAAATATAATTATAGATTAAAACTATTTTATAGACATTTATAACTTTTTAATATATTTAATATTAAAAAGGAAATAAATAAGATTTTTTATCATAAAGCAAATACTCAAAAATGATTGTAGATTTGTTCATAAGAAGTATATAAAACATAAAAATAATTCATGCTCAAATAACATTTTCTTTGACTTCTCTACCTAGTTTAAGAATAATTTATACACCCAAATATAGTGTTGGAAATTACGAGCAAATTTATGATAGCATTTTATTTATACATTAAATAAAATAATTAAATATTTATAATAAAACAAATGATTGCAGATTTAAGTGTAATCGATTATAAAATAATTTATCTAAAAATATAAATTTGTGTTTCTTCTTATTTGATTATCTGTTATATATTATTCATTATACCTCAGTCCCATAATTAAGTATCAAAAGAATGATCATATATACTTACATTTTATATAATTCAATATTTTTAAACTAATTTCATAAAATATACAAAGCTATAAAACAAAATTTATTTAAGTAATATCAATATATAAAACTGTGTGGTTATAAAAAATAAAAAATTTGAATGCATTTTATAATTTTCAACAAGATTTACTATTTAGCTACAACATATTTTAATTTATTTCCTTTCAGTCTTATTTTTATTTTTCTTAGAACTTAATTGCTTTTCTATTACCATTGATTACTTTATATTGAATCTCTTCAGTTCATTTTTTACTAATTATTATCAGTTCCCATATTATTAGTTCTAAATTTTAAATTAAAATATGTCAAAGTAATGGAATTTTTGAGCAGTAAATTTTCCAAAAAGGACAAAATGAGATAAAAAAAAAAGCAGCTGACTCGTATATTATTTTATGATCATAATTGACACACCAACATCTACAGCTAAAAATACATAATGAAGCACTATAAATATCATAGCTCAAAGTTGAAGTAGAAAAAATTAACTGTACAACTGTTTAACAGCAAGTGAATGAAAACATACAAAGGAATAATAAATAAGCAATGCAAGAGTTTTTATTACAGGCTTGAATTTTAAAATTATCATATGGACTTTTTTTACTTTTACTTTTTTAAAGCTCAGTTACTAATTTTTATCATTAACAATATTAAAATATTAATAATTTTAACAGTAGTTCTCAACATATAAGTAATATTTTGAAAAAATTCTTTAAAATATTATGGGAAAAAAAACATTGTCAAATGAAAAATAAGACCTTAAGTTTTTAATATAAATCAATTAAAAATTTTTTAGAGGAATAATTTAGTAAAGTTTAGCATAATGAAATATGCAACATATTACTATATCAAAATATTTACAGTTAAATGCAGACAGATGAACTTACTATAGGAGTCTTGATCTTTATTATTTGGTTCTGAAATTTCATTTTCATCTTCCATCTTTTCTAAGTCTGCGACTGTTGTAGGGGGAGGCAAATCATTAAAATCAGTTTCAGCAACTGGTATACGTTTGGGAGTTTCTTCATCACTTATAGGTTGAGTAGGCACTGTCTGAATTATTTTATCATTCTGAGGAGAAGACATCTCAGGATTAGTTACAACTTTTGAGTCATGTATTCCAATACTAATTTGATCTTTGCCTTCTTTTACAGGAACATTTGTTTCTTTTTTACCTGATAAATCAGGTTTCTTAAGATCTTTTTCTTTATTTCCATCTTCTTGTATTACATCATTATGATCAACAGTAGTTACAGAAGGAGTTTCTTTTTGAGTTTCATTCTTTACTTTAGTCGCTACAGATTTTTCTTGCTTTGACATGTCTGGTTCTCCTCCTTTAGAAGGAATTTTACTATTTAATTTTTGGGCAAGTTCATTATTCTCATTATGTTTTGGCGAAACATTTATTTCATATTCCAATATACTTTTATTACCTTTTTTGATAACATTGTCAGTAGCAGATATTTTCTGTCCTTCAAGTTTAGAGTTCTGTTTATTATTAACAGCCAATTTAGTTTCTACCTCTGCTATTTGGTGATTTTGTTGTGACTTAGAAACAGATTGAATTTGTTTCTTGTCATTGTTTATTAAATCTTCATCACTTTTAGAATTTCTATTGATTTTTTCATCATTATTTTTATTTGGTTCAATAGAAATTTTTACCTCATCATTTGGAACTTCCTGTTGATTGGTATCAATATTTGGTGGGGACTGTTTATTATTTTCTAGAAAGGAAAAAGAAATTTAAAATTTATTAAGTCACAAAAAAAACTATGAATTTAATTAATGCTTCATTAATTAAATTCTATGAATTTAATTAATGAATAGTCGCTACAGATTTTTCTAGACTAACTGTGAATATGAATTTAATTAATGCTTCATTAATTAAATTCATATTCTAGGTATAGTTCAATTTAACTAATTAATGCATTTAATTAATTAAATAATGCGATCCAGTTTGACCCTCATCTTTTTTTAAAAATTTTGGGTATTTTTGGTTTTATGGGGATTGTTTAGCTTTATTAGATCGTCCCAAAATTAACAACAACAACAATCAAATAAATTAAGCTATACCTATTAAAAACAGGTACACATTTTATTAACATAAAATTAAATTTAATTTGTAATGATATTTAAAATTCTCCTTTACTGCAAATGATATCAGAAAACTGAATTAGTTTAAAAAGCAAATTATTTAATTAAATGTAAAAAGATTATTAGCATTTTCAAAGATATTACTTAAATTCATAGAGAAACAATGACAAATTCACAAGATATAATAATGCAAATATCCAGATAATATTAGTATTACTTAAGAAACGTATAAATGGATAATGCTTTTCATTAATATTAAAATAAAAAGTTTTTTTTTTTGAAATGCTTGTAATTGTACAATAAGCATCAGAATTTATAAGTTAGAAATTAATTGAAGCAACATACAAGACAAATTCCATCTTGTGAATTGTTATGAAATTTATGACCATGAATTCACAATGCCAAGTTATTATGTATTCATATCACACAATAATTTCAGGCACTGATAATGAATAATGCAGTGTTTGACTTCTTCAATTTAAGACAGAGGTCATCAAAGTTAGACTAAAGAACAACTAATCAATGTTAATATACAAAATGCTGGCCCATAATAAACCAATAATTAGATGTATCTGCAAGAACAGAATAGAAAATTAGAAGGAAACAATAAAAAGAAATTCCAATGTTTTTATGAACAATATTAAGTTACAATGCAAATGCTAGGCTGTAAATACATCAAACAGATTTTAAATAACTACAATAATATTGAACTGTTAGAGAAATAGTAACTCTTGCTAATAAATATTGACAGTCTGAAGCAAACCAACGAAGTTGTGGTATGAAGTAGTCAATAAGAAATGGAGTAAGCTTGTGGTTTTGACAATGTGGCCTGTTTTAATATAAAATAGATTGAGTCCCATGTTGATACTGAATAAATCATGAGCTGTTAATATTTAGGTTCATTTATTCAATAAATATTACAGGAAATTCAGAGTTCATGAGTACAAACAACAAAGCAATTTTCCAGAAAAATAATGTGCTTTGTCACTAGGCCAAAATAACTTACAAATGATTTGAAGAATATTTTGAATGATTCATCACAAATTATTTGAACATCTGAATTATCAGACAAAAATCCTTTTTAACATGATAGCTGCAAAAAACCTTTATATGGACAATGCTTGCAATTAAGGCTTTGATTTGGTTTATTGTTATCAAATGATTATTTTTCCCCCATGTGAGAACTAATTAAACTGGGACCTGTAGTTTAAATAGGATTCTGGGTTCTTACAAACATTCAAGTTTGACACAGAAACTGAACCTACAAACTGTTAAAACGAAAATCACATGACTAACTTTTGAAAAATAACTTGGTATAATTAAGAAGGTGGAACTAAAGAAGTAGAATAATTTTAAATTTCTTTTAAGAGGCTTCTGACAAATTGTTGGATCAATACTACATTTAGAAATTTTTAGGGTATAAGAAAATTTATATTATGTTAGAAAATATTTTATGACTTTTAAAATTATTTTTACATACAGATCATCTATTATAAAAATGAATAAATTCTGCTCTATAAAGGACATATCAATTAGAGGGGTGTTTGTGGGACCCCAAAAAATCCCCGGAAACATTTACGGACTTACTACCGACATTTTGGAGTTTCGAGAAGGGGGGGGGAAATGAAAAACTACAATTATGAAGTATTGAATGGCCTAATTATTGCATTTTCTGCTTTCAAAGCAAACAAAATTACCCAGATCAAAATAAATAATTCATTGTTATTCCTACTTCCTTTTGAACGACGATCCCCGGAATTTCCGGGTATCGAAGTTCAAAATCCCCGAATTCGGGTTTCCCCGGAGCACAAACACCCCTGCAATTATGAAAAAAATAAAAACTTTATTAATTGAATAAATAATTTATAATTGTTAATAAACTATCTCTGCCAAATAGATATAATAAATCAAATAAACATTTGATAGTTAAAGCATGCTATATCACTCTATTGATTTTTTACACATAATTTTTTTACAACTAATTTTAAACATTAGCAAAAATATAAACTATCAGAAAAGCTTTATTTTTATTTGTGCATGAATGAATTCATAATTATAAAGTATTATAAGAAATTAATTATATTTAAATCATGATAAAATTTGACTTTATTGATCAAATTTTGGGATTGTTACATGACTGAATACAGCAATTACTTAACAAAGAATAATTTTGGAATGAAAGAAAAATGAAATATTTTCTTAAAGTATCTTTTAATAGTAAAATAGTTTTTTTCATACCTTGAATTTTATTTTGTTTAGGACTATCAGGAAGTTTATCATCTTGTTCACTTTTTACTGTAAAAATATAAGAAATAAGATCTTGTAAACATAATTAATCATATAAAAATTTTAAAAGAAAGAAAACTATGAATAAATATGATATCATTTAATTTTCTTTATCCCAATATTCAAGATCTTAAATAATTCTTCTAATATCTTAAATATTGAATAATACTATGTGTTTAAATTTCCATTGAATAATAATGCTAAAAAATTTAATAATAATTAATTATTAAGTTTAAAGAAAAACATTTTTTTAAAACTGATAATCACATTTTTGAAATCACATTAGGTATCAGTAAATAATTTAATACTAGAATATATAACAAAAATCTAATAAGAAATTAAGAAAATAAAAAGAGGAAAATTTAATGAGAGAAGTTCACAACTAACAGTTTCCTTTTTGTAACAACAGATTTGTAAAATAGCAATGAAAGGGTAACTAGGAATAAATTATAAAGGACCATAAAAGTGAACTCTGTTGATCAGAGAGGCTTTTTATATAATGCATTAATGTATTAATTTAAACTATGTAAGAAAAAATTGTTTTAAATCGAGTATTTACAAATAAATTTTAATAATTGTTCTAACCTTGATCTTGATTTGCAGGTAAATTTTTAGTATCAGGAATTTTATTGTCTTGTTCATTTCCTACAGCTGGAAAATATATGCAGTTTAGTTACAATAACCATCATTATCCATTGGGAAATATTAAAAGATAAAAACTAGATAAAAAAATTCTATTAGATATTCCTTGATATTTCAACTATTAAAGATCATTATATGCAATGTTAAAGATATTCCATGTATAATTTTAATTGTATACTGATAAAAAAGTTTAATTTCAAATTGTTCAATTAACATATATATATATATATATATATATATATATATATATATATATATATATATATATATATATATATATATATATATATACTTATTTTTCTATTATTAATGAAATAATTTTTATAATTTGAGTATAAAATTTAAAAAAAAAATTATCAGAGTTAGTTTTTATGTTTTATGTAAAAAATTGCAGAAATTTTCTATCTTGAAAAAAGATTACATATATATCATTTCAAAAAATATTACTATACTTTTATTGAAATCAAGATTACGAAATATGATTTTAAAAAATTTAGGTACAGATACATAGCAACATGCACTTTTAAATTGTTCAAATTTTTTTAAAAATACTGGATTTTTGAGATAACAAAATTTCATAATTATTTAAAAAAGTAATAATTAAAATATTTTTGTAGAATTTGTTTCTTTTTTAATACATTCATATGTGCACCTTGAAATAGGAACAATTTCTTTTCACAAGATCTGTTGGCTCATGCGTGTGCCTGTGATCAGCATTCAAACGGCAGATGCATTCATATGCCCAGAAGGAAGGATGTGGTAAATAACTCTGGTAAAACGACACCCACAATATTCTATTAAAATTCTTGCTTTAATGCTTGATTGTTTTTTGTTTGTATTATTCATAAAATAAAAGTATGTTGAATTTGTTTATAACAGCTGGCCCGGCTTACTTTTCCTTATAAATAATCTGAACCATTGACAAGATCATTTAAAACATAATCTTTATTACAACTAATTTCAGATAACAGTAAAAATGGTCATAAATGATCAGAAAAATGATCAGAAAAAATAAGTTTCTTTTTTATTTCTATATGAGCAAATTCATAAAATAACAGAGTATCATAATTAAGAATGAACTATACCTGAATGTTAATAAAATTCAGCTTTATTGATCCATATTTGGGATCTTTACAAAACACACAGATATAGCAAGTGAAAATTATTTGATAAAGAAATAATTTCAGAATGTAAGAAAATTACAGCATCTTTTTTTACATACCTTGATTTGTTGTTGGTTTGGTATTATCAGGAAATTTTCCATTTTGTTCACTGTTTCCAGCTGAAAAATAATGAAGCAAACACTTCTAGCTCAATTACCATTCAAATAAAAACATTTAAAGGTAAAAACTATAGATGAAAATACTAGCAAATTAAACATGCTTTTCTTTAATGAGTACCATTTTATATGAAAAAATGCAGATTAGAATGAGATTAGATTTTTGCTCATATTTAAAGTAATAAAGAAATAAAATATTAAAAAATGAAATTTCATTTCAATGATGGTAAAAATGTTTTTTAATTTCAAATAAAATTTTTTGACACACCATTACAAATGCTGAATGGTGTTTAGAGGAGTATTGTACCATTCTTCATGGAGATACTGTGGAAGTTGCGGGAGAGGTCAGTGGAGGATATCGATTTCATATCAAATGCTCTATAATAGATAAAAATATTTCAATTACATTGAGGTTAGGTGATTGTGATCCAAGATAGATGTTTAACTCTATCCTCATGTTCATTAAGCTTTCAAGGCACAGGTTGACTCAGCCTTACATCTCTTCAAAGGGGTCAATAAACAGAGTAGCAAGCATGCTTGGGAACTAAACATTGGAGGTTTTGTGTTAGGCTGACCATCCATTGGGACATATACTTTGCACCCCAGGGCCTCTCAGTCAGGAAAACAGAGATGGGCCCTGTTGGCCTTGTGGCCCACATGGGGTGTCGTGCCACAGAATTTAGTTTAGTTCATGTTCACAGTAAAGCATGACTTAGGCAGTCGCATTTTATGGACTGATACATTATAATATTAGAAAATTTCATCTTCTGCAAGAAACAAAGTTTGCATCACATGGTAAACTTGATCAGCTCACATTTTTAAATAATTCTCTCTAGGCATCCTTCACTGCATGTTTGACAATCGGAAAACAACAACTCCAATCATGCACTTGCGAAGGTGTTCTCCAAATGTGCATGGTGTCCTCCAAACTCTTCTATGGTAGAGAAAAGTGTGACCCTATTTGTTTACCATATTACATTCCTCCAATGTAAATGACATTTGGCATTAATACCTACCAATGAATGGGGAATTGCTGTCCTGCCATAAATGTTTTAGATAGTGCCTTCTTACTATAATAACTGACACTGGAGAATCTAGAAGTTGATTGAACTTTGCAATCATTTTTGCTGTAGCTGTTAAATTTTCAGACTTACAATTGGTTCAATACTTGTCAGCATCTTTCACTGAAATTCCCTTTCCATCCATTATTTCTTTGAAAAGCTTGTCTTACCATGCTGTGGGTACACTGTTATGTCTTAAAACACTGCGGTTCTAGAAAGATTGAAAAGTTGGGATGTTTTGATTGGACTTGTTCTAGCTAGGCAGGCTCCAACTATTTGGCCTCTTTGAAAACCCGAGAGATCTGTAATTTTCCTTTTCAGAAAAATCAAAGATTTCAAGAACTTCAATAAAGCTCTACCGCATATTACTAGAATATACAGATTTTCCTAATTATTAAAATACTGATAGCCATTATAATATTTTAATGCTTATGTAGCAGATACAAAAATGTCGTTTTTATTCACAGATGTTTCATCATTTTGATAACCACCTGTGTGTGTGTGTGTGTGTGTATATATATATATATATATATATATATATATATATATATATATATATATATATATATATATATATATATATATATATATATATAAGATTTAATGTTATCTTAAGTGTTATGTATTAAATATTATGTGCAATAATATTAAAAACTCGTAAAAAGTTTTAAGAAAAAATTTCATATTAATTTTTTAGTATAACTGAAGATATTTATATTAATGCATAAATATGTTAAATTTTTCGATAGATTTTTAAAATTATGAATAATTATATTCAAGTCATGACAGGTCATTATTCAGCAGAAATTTTTTTAGGTTATAAAAATATCCCATGTTTTTTGGAATATATTATTTTCATTGACTACCTCTTTGATTTTATATTTAAATTTATTAAAATCAATGCATAAACTCAATACTTACCGATTGGTAAAGTGACTTTATCTTGCTTAGTTTCTTCATGAGTTGGTTCTTCAACTTTTTTTTGGCTGAAATAAAAGGTGGTTTAATATTTATTAAGCTACATTTAGTTAATCAATTAAATTATTCAAAGTTAAATTTCAATACTGGTATAATTTTGTTAATAATTTCAAAACATTTATATAATTTAATTTAAGATGATTATTTTTGATAACAAATTAGAAATTCTTATGATATATAACTGCTTTTTTTGAAAGTTTTATTTGAATCTTAAAAAAATAATACATATATGTAATGTATTATGCGGTTACCTCCTTATCTTGGTGAATTTAAAAATTATTGAATAGGCAGATTTTCAAGAATAACTTTTATTGGTACACGAACAATTTCTTTGTATGAAGACACCATGACGCTCTAGCACGTCTGCTCGATAGGAGAGCTCACTCAAAAAAGCCTGCAGAGGACTTAACCCCATGAGAAGGGTACAGAATATTAGTCACTGATTCGCTGAGAATAGTGGCACGAAATGACATTATCTGTCAGTTCGACATTCTTTAACCATATTTGGTAATTCACATTTTGGAATTCCACAACAGGGGTGGTTTAACTCCTACATTTGTTAAAAGGGGCCATATATACAACCAAAAGGTACAAATTACAGGATACGAAAAACAAATATATATTATATATATGCACACAATCTAGAACAGACTAAACTAGAAAATTATTAAACTATCTGGAAAAATGCTCATTAATTTTTTATATGCATTATAGCAAATATAAAATAGAAAAAAAGTTTCTATGTTACACAAATATAGAATTTCATATTTTAATACATAAATGCAGTGGTACAGGTGAGCCTCAAACTGTACCTAATATTAACTTGTTTAGAATACTCGCCTAACACTAACAATCTTGTAATTTTGAGCCATGGTCAGGTGATAAATTTACACTTGATAAAGCATCCCTTCTCACACATTTTCGTCACAACAACAGGATTTTGGATGTCAGATTAATATGGATGTGCTCCAGCATCAGAGTTGCAGCAACCAAGTGGAGAAAATGTTGTCCTCTCAGCCATTGCCTATGATGAGGATGTTTCATTTTCCCGATCACATTTCATACATCAGAAAGTGGGATAATCTACTGTGCCACTGGAGCATAGAAGGGTCTGGATATAAATGCATAGAAGGGTCTCTCTTCAGTGATACTAAAGTAAAAATACTTGGACAATTCCTACAGATTTTAATCCGGCACTTTCCAATGAGACCCTTTTGTTTTTTTAAGATTTTGAATTCTACTTCTAATCTTCTTAGAACAATTTTGGTGTTTTTTCTACTTGTGATGAATTCACTTATTACAGAAATTTGACTGTTGTACTAAAACCACAACAGCCATCATAGGAAAATTTATGTCTTCTTCAAAAAGCAAGCTATCCATTCTCATACTTTATCAAGGTAAAAGCAGTCATTTGACCTAATTTATATCACAAATATGAATGTTTCCTCATGCATTTAGTACCTCCTGCAATTGAAATGAATTGGTATAAATAAATCCTTTTTACAACTCATAACAATGATTTTGATATTTTGTGAATTATTTCACAACTTTTTGAAAAGTGGAAAACATGACTGAAACACATGTCACATGTAATTTATCTGTATTCTAAAATATCAAGAAAGAGTCAAAAATGTGACATCAAATTCATATCAATATATATTATAACCATATATCTAAATATCAATTATGATTTTCAATATTGATTGAACATTTCACTACAGATTGCAAGTGTTCTATAGCTACACTAAGGCATCACATCAGAAGGCATTAAAAGATATAAAAAACAACAAAGACATAAATTTGAATAATAAAATTTGATAGCCTCTATTTAGATAATGTTTAAAAGATTTATGAAAAATGACAAAATAAATTCTAAAAATCAAAAATGATAGTGTTTAGATAATGTGACAAACATTTCCTTTCAGAAAAATTGAAGAATAGAGCCAGCCTAATATGTAAAGATGGCAATTTTGCTTGCAATAAAATAAATTACAGATTGAAATCAATAAATAACAATCATTTTATCAATTCGATACATAAAATACAATACAATCATACATATAGAAGAAAAATCAGCAAGCTATTAATAATCTTTTTTTTTTTCATAAACAGCCTCTTTTCTACAAGGAAAAACATCAAAGATAGAATTACAATGAAATTAAATTAATTTTCATCCTTCCAAGTATATAACAAACATAGCTGATTTATTGAAATTAAAAACTATTAATAAGAGAATGCTTGAAATTTTTAATTTTTGATATTAATATTGAAGTTATTGGAATTGAGACTGATTAATATACAATTTCACATTGTCAAAATTAGCTAAACATTTAGTAAATTAAATTTAAAAAAATTTATAAAGCAATTGTTTCAATATTAAAAAATTAAATGTAGTTAAATAGCTTGATAAAATTTGAATTTAATGTTAATTCAAAAACATTCCTTCTATTTAATGGTTTTTGGTTTGAATGATATTAAATAATTATTAACTTAATTATTTCATTTTAAATTCATCAACTCTTTTAACCATATAATCAATCAAGTTTCATGCAAACTTTTACAAGAACTAGAGATTAATATCTTTAAAAATATAAAGAATAAAATTAGGTTGATAAAAATATATCAGACTTGATGTATATACCTGGTTCACAGCATTTCATTAAAATAATTTTATATTTGGTTTAATGAATTCATAGTTCACATTTGACATAGTGCATGGTAATTTAGTTTAGGATTTTATTAGGGGAAAATGAGTACCTAGATTTCTAGGATTTCAACTGTTTGGATTTTTTCATTAAAAAACAAACATCATTTTCCTACAAAGCATACCACAGTAAACAAAAATCCAAAATACCTCTTTAAAAAGAATCATTTTTAATTAAGGTTTAGGTTTAAACATGAAAATGTGAATTTCCACAATTAAACACATAAAAGTGTATGCATTGCAACACATACATTTGCAATTCTGATCTAATTATGGATTGAAAAGACAAAAATTAAATTAATGCAATGAAAATAGACTTAAATTTGTTTCACTTTTTCTACAAAACATACTAAACTCACACAAAACCATTAAAAATTTTAAGAAAAATCAATCTTGACTAAAGTTTCAATTTGAAGTGGAAACATAAAATTCTATTATTTAACAAAGAAAAAACTGCACATTATAATACCATTTAACTAACAGAATCTCAAAATGAGAGTTTGCAATACAAAATATAGTCTCAGATATGGATTACTAGAAAAAATTAAATAAGGCACTAAATGCTTAAAAAACTCCTTTAGTTATCATATTATTAAATATTAATATCAAGATTCTCCCTTTATGTTATAATAAGTTCCTAACTCGTGACATATTGAGAAAAGCAAAATTACATTTGCTCCAGAGGATAAAAACAATAATTTTTCAAAATGATAAAATATAGTAAATTTTGTTATTTTTCCAAAAAGTTACTGTAAAAATATAAAAACTAAAAGGATTTGATATGCCTTAAGGAGACTCCTTCCGCGCCATAATGAAAACGAGCTCTAACGTTAAGTTTATAGAAAAATTTAAAAACATATTTCTCAAGTTTTATTATAACTTGACCTTCACTTTTTGTAGGTTTCATAATGTACAAAAATAAAATTTTGTTTTGAAATTTATTTTAAAATTATTTTTAAATTGGCTCAGTAATTTGATAATATGCTTAAAACATTAACTTAAAAAAGGTAAAGAATTTAGAAATTTTAATAACAGACTTCTGTCGTACATATATTTATAAATGCCATCAAATTTTTTTTACTTTATCAACCATAGAATTTTTTTATTTGTATGCATAAAAAAAACTTAAAATTTTTCGCAAAAATTAGCAACACCCACATGGCAGATGAATAATTGGTTGTTTGAATAATCAATCCAATCAATTGCATGCTTTAGTCAACAAGCTCTTCCTCACACACTAAAATTTGAAGTTTGATTTTTCGCAGTTCTAGGAGATAATTTGTGAGTTCTCTTCCCTCACCCCCAGCAAAAGATGAGGGTGTTCCTAGTATCCGGTATCTTCCTGTAAAAATATGCTTCTAAATTGGCATGAGAATGGACATTTCTTTCCCCTTTACTATATACGAAAGGCTCTGATGATTTCCTCTCCTCTCGTATATAGTAAAGGGGAAAAAATGTCCCTTCTCTGAGGATATATATATATATATATATATTGACTTAAAACAGTTAAATCTATTGAAAAAATTTATACATTTCTCATGTAGTGAACTTTTTAACTTTTCTATTCCAAATAGAGAGGTAGATTTTCCATTCCTACAAAAATCATTGATAGAAATTATAAGCGAAATATACGGAATTTTCAGTAAATTTTGTATTGAAATATTTTATAAAGCAAGAAAAGTTATTCCAAAGTTAATAAATAAACTACATTCTTTTCTTTTTTTAAGAGATAAGAAATTCCACATTTTTGCCTATTTGAAAATATTTATACGAGGGTTACTTTGAAATTTTTGAGATATGCGCAGACAAGAATTTACAAAATAAAAAATAACGGTTTAATTTTAAAGTACAAAGTATTTTAACACAGAAGACGATTTTTTACTGACTTATTTCAACTTGTTTAGCGTGGAATAAATTTTAAACAGAAGAGAAAATGGAGTTGACGCGAGAACATTTTTGCACTAAGATTTTTTACAATTTCAAAGCAGGATTAAATCAAGAAGAATGCGTTCAACGGTTGCAATTAGCATTT
Organism: Latrodectus hesperus; assembly: GCA_037975125.1. Taxonomy (NCBI): domain Eukaryota; kingdom Metazoa; phylum Arthropoda; class Arachnida; order Araneae; family Theridiidae; genus Latrodectus; species Latrodectus hesperus. The sequence continues at coordinate 107,157,572 of CM075850.1, read as the reverse complement.
GGTGATGAATCTCCAGCTTGTGCTACTGTATTCAGATGATTTAGAGAATTTAGAAGAGGTCGCAATTTTCTTCAGGATGAAGAACACACAGGAAATCCACCGTCGGCAGTAATCCCGGATAATGTGTTTGCCGTACGAAAAATGTTAATGGATGATAATCGCTGTACCTATCAAATGATACAGAAGGAACTTAACATTGAATCCGCAGTCATACACAAAATCATTCATGAAGAATTACGCATGAAAAAAGTAGTTTGCCGTTGGGTTCCCCATAATCTAACTGAGCATCAAAAAGAGGAGCGCGTCAGAATCAGTAAAGAAACTCTTAATATGCTGAATGATGGTGGCCACCGCATCATTTCTAAAATTGTAACAGGTGATGAAACGTACATACCCTTTTTTGACATTCCAATACTTCAAGAAAGCAAAGTATAGGTCTTTGAAGATGATCCCACGCCGACAATGGTGTAAAAACAACGCGCACTGAAAAAAGTGATGTATGATATATCTTCAGAAGTACGGGATTGATCAAAGCCATCAAGTTGGAAGGACAGAAGACAGTAACAGCAAACTGGTATACCACTAAATGTCTTCCAGAAATTCTACAAGAACTGAATGTCAGGGGACTAATGCTTCACCATGACAATGCATCTTCACATACAGCTGGATTAACAGTTGAGTTTCTTAAACAAAAACAAATTAAAGCGATCGAACATCGGCCGTATTCACTCTGATCTAGCTATGTGCGACTTTTGGTTATTCTTTAATCTAAAAAGAACTTACGTGGACGTCATTTTCATTCAGAAGAAGAGATTGATGTGGCTATAAATGCATTTTTTCATTTATTCAAAGAAATGAATGGCTTGAGGCATTTAATCTGCGGAAAATTCGTCTACAAAAGTGCATTGATGCTGGAGGAGACTACTTTGAACACACCTAAAATTTTGTAAGTATAACTTTAAAAACCTAGTTGTATCTCAAAAATTTCAGAGTGACCCTCGTACAAGTTACCCATTGCTAAATCAAGAAGAGTTCTAGATACCTGAACACAAAAGCTAGTAAGCCCTAAGTAAGTACTTAGAAAGAAGCTCAATTGTTAAAAGATTTAAATCTCGTAAAATCAAAGCAAATTGAAATTATATCAAGAAAAATAAAATAATTATATTTTATATTTTTATTTGAACATTGATATTAAGTTTTGATCATTTAATGAATAATAATAACAATACTGTTAAATTTTTTTTATGCATCTGAATACTTTTCTGCTGAACAGTAGATAGAATAATATTTCTTCCCAAAATCTCCGAGCAGAGCTTTTTCTCTCTCATTGCTTGACTAAGCTCACAACGGATATTTACGGTGTCAAATCTGAGAAGCATTTGAGCCAGCCCTACTTTTTCCTCACCCATGAGATTTACAGACATACAGTTCCCGGAAGGAATACCCTGAGACTGTGTTGAGGGCAGTCGAGAGAGGACAAACAGTCTTCAAAACAAATTGACCACATATGCGGAGAACATCTGTGTTGGAACATGCTGAAGGAAATTTTGATGCGGGGGGATTATATTGTCCACTTTACCCCTATTGCGGTTAAGTGGTCTACTCATTCTCCACTTGAAATTCGCCCCCATTGAATTAGGAACTATTTTTTCTTTGTAAACAGGTGCTTTGGTGTGGCTTAAGAGTTTAAATTCACCAATCAGTTCTTTCAGTCTTTGTAAGAGGGACTGCCCCCAAACAACTGTGCTAGATGGCACTGAAGCTCCTTTCTAGATTTATTTTGAGGAAGGATTCCACTTAAATGTTTCTTCTCTACTTCCAATGGTTATGCATAAGTGATAATTTCAAAAAGAGAAACAGAACCATAGCCTTCTTTCTTAAAGCAGGAAGAGTTCTGGAACATATGTTTACATGACTTAGATCAATTTCAATGCCAAATAAGGACCTTATACAGAGTTCATATCAGTTTTAATTATATCTTAAATAAAAATGCTGCAATCAAAACTTTGAAATGAAACATAGCTTTTAAATAAGCCAGAGACTAACATTTTGATATTAATTTCATTCCCTTCTGTGTAGCGATTCTCAATTCAACATAAGGACAAAAATTCGATGAACAATTATAAAAAGATTTTATTAGTACAGACTGCCGTTTTTCAATTATTAATAAAGTACAAATGTTTCATTTTGACACAACTTTCAAAAGCAACTATTCATAAAATGAATCATTTCATGATAATTTCTAATTTAAAATTAGAAAAATAAATCAATAACAAAAGTTACAGCTGAAAGAAACTAACAAAACAAAGTTTTAAGAATAAATGAGGAAAGATAAAATTTATAATCCTAATTGCCCCACAACCCCTCCATGTAATGAATTTCAATAATGTAGCTGACAAATACCGTATTTTTCTGTATATAATCTGGACGGACTACGTGCTAAAACAGTTTGAACTTTTGTTGAGTGCTTACACACCATTGTGGATCATCTGATAAAAAATATTCTTAATTAGAAAGCTTGAAAAAAAATGTTGTTTATGTTTTATAAAATAAAAAACAGATGGTGCCATAACTCAACTCACTTATTTAATTTATAATCATGGTAAAAGCTTACAGACCTGTACAGGATTGGCGCGATTTCAAATTTTCGCGGCAAGCACTCTACAGCTTTGTTGCCAACCTTAATTACGTCACTACGCGTGGTAGCGGTCAACCAATAACAATCGCATTCAAACTTCAGCTTTGAAATCGCACGTTTTTCCGAATTCCAAGCATTAAAAATTTGAATATTTTATTATAATTAAGTACTATAAATGTTTTAAAATTCTAATAGCCAGAAACGAAATTTTTAAAATTTGAATTATAATATACCGTGCAATTGCACTCACCTAAAAGAAAAAAAATGTACTGCTACGTACTACAGTGACAATCGATAATAAAGCAAAATTTCTAATGTTAACAAATTTCATTTTGTGTAACGTAAATTGGTTTAATACTTACTTTCAACAGGAGGCATTTCCGTTTCTTCATTACCCTCAAGCTTTGAAGAAATTTTAGCATCTAAAACAAACATAAAATTTCTTATTTGATGACACAAATGAAATTTACAATTGTTCAATTAAGTCACGTAAGCTCAAAAATAGTTTGTTACTCAAAAGAATGTGATTTATTTTAATAGTGAAACCTGTCAAACCTAAGATATAAGAAAAAAAAACTATATGAAAAATTTAACATGCATACAATTATTACCTACTAAATAAAAATGGCTCATATAATTTAGATAATGCAAATAAGATTTAAAATTTTCCTTTATTTACTATTTAACATTAGAAATATTCAGGTTCTTAATCAATTAAAAGTCCAGGATGGTGGTATATGATACGGTTGGTTTTGTCTCTCAACAATAATTTTTTTCACATAATATGAAGGTTAATTAAACTGGGATTTACAATTGAAAAAGGAAGGAATAGGAAAAATGTTAAAATTATTCATTAAAAATGAAATCTAGTTAAAGGAATTATATGCCATCTATGAGCACATTTACACTATATACCGCAGAGTTAAAAGTGTGAAAACCCTTTGAAAAATTTTTGAGATTTGAGGGTTGATATTTATAACTAGTCTGCCTGTTTTCATGTGCTATAATTTCTACAAAATGTGTACATTTTGTGATGAAAATGTGCAATTCAGAAAAATATTATTAATTTTGTTTTGTCCTAGGTTGTTTGGCACTATGAAGTGAGGTTTTCCATACAGAATAGTAAAAAACATCAAATGAAGTATTGAACAATTAGAGAATTCCTTATTCCTTTTAAGTACAAAGTTATTTAACATTGAAAATTTTCATTGAAATTGGACACTATTCATCCATACTCCAATGAACTTCCTATCATTAGAATATTTGAAAAAAAAATATTTTTTTGTACTGGACAAAAGCATACTTTTTCAAAAATCAAAAAGGTGATTATGTAATCAAAGATGCAGCTTAGCTATTTTTTTAAAATATAATTAAAAAAATAATTAACTAAAACAAGAAACAAACATTAATATACAACTGCTGCTGACTCCAGGGTTGGAGCTCGACTTACTGGGTCTGCAGGATTGAAACTTAACTGACTTATGTTTGACCCATTTATTAGAGAGCATGCATATGAGGTAAATGTTCTGCTACAAAATATCATTAAAAAATATTTCTAAGAGAATGTAAAATGAAAGAGGGATTTGATCTATTCCCAGTTGTTATTCATAGATGTTAGTTTTATAACGGGAGAAACAACTATATCTTCATATTTGAAATAAGAAGAGATCTGAAATGAAACATTTATAACTTACGTGAATTATATCCCAGCACAAAAATTTTACAGCGAGTTTAAATTGGCATTAATTATAAATGATGTAATCAAAATTAGAACTGAAACTTTAGTATGGGTATCACTTCAGCTTACAAAACAATATTTAAAAAAAAAGCAAAAACAATGCAGGATTTTCTATTTAAATGCAGAGAATTGCCTATTTCTAAGTCTTTCAAATTTCTTGTCTTCACAGTGGTAGCTCACTATAGCTATTTATTGAGAAAGATGACCAAATCTCATGGTAATTTGGTTGCTTTTTGAGCAATATCACTTTATGCACACAAAGACTCATTCGACCCGGTCATACAGTTCAAAATAGATTCCTAAATACAATATTCATACCTGAAGTGGGAATTGAACCTATGAATTGTTGAACAGAAAACCAGAATACGAACCATTTAGCTGTCATTGATACAAATTTTATGCAGTATATGTTGAAATCAGATACTTGAAACAGATTAATTTATTGCTGGCTATAAAATCTCCGAGTTTTAAAATTTTGATTTGAAAATAATTGTAAAAACTTATTCTACATGAATAGTACAAAATATACATTTTAGATAAAAAATATCTACCTAAAAGATGGGAATTTGATCCCAAGAGGAAAAAGTGAAATATAATTAATTATGCCTTAGTTTTCCATTACGACAGCTAATGAACTATTATAGCTTTAAGCCCTTCCGAAGAGTGAAATAATTTTTTAAATCCATTAGATATACAGTTATAAGTTATAGATTACTCTATTAATTTTTGTCAGATAGTTGCGAATTCTATTGGGATTTAAGAGGACTTTAAAGAAAACTTTTCAGTTTCCTCTTTATAGTTTAAATTACAATAAAATTTCCATAAAAAGCATTTCATTAACATTTTGAATAAATTATCTTATTAATGAAACAATGTTATTTGAAAAAAATTTAGTGTTATGAATTCTTAAACAACTTTAAGTAGAATTTTTCTTAATGAGTTTCCATAATTTTAATCACTAATATAAAGATCTGAACTATATGACATAGGAAAATGGCTAAAATTGTTTTACATATGTTAGCAATAAATTAAAAAAGCAATGTTGCATATTTTATATCAACAAAAATGAACCTAAATAAAGTTTTTGATTGAATAGCAAAAGACAAGATTAAAATTTTTAACCTTATGTAACAGCTAGGAACTATTTAAAGTAATTTACTTAGTAGAAAACTAAACTCCATGGCACGACAGTCCATGTGGGCCAAGGCCTACAGTGCCCATAACTGTTTTTATGACCGATGGAACTGGGGTGCGAGGCATATGTCCCAGTTAGGTGGTCAGCCTAACGTAAGACCCCCAGTGTTTAGTTCCCAAGAATTTACTTAGTAGGTATTTAAGTAATAAGAATATATGTGCAAGTGTAAATGCTTAGTTAAATTTTGTGAATATTTGAGATTTACTGTTAGGTTTTTATTTATTGTTCAACAGTCATTTTTCGCATACAAGAGGTAATTCATCCAGAACCTTCAATTTACGATTTACTATAAAGTAGCCTAGAAATTTTGTTAATTGTTTATCATTTCATATGATGCAAGTACATATGTACTTTTTCTACAATAGGTTATATAGCATAGTTTTATAGCATTTTAATTTTCTTAGGTCACCCCTTTATTAATTTATTTTTATGTATAAATACCAATATCTACATAAAATAGATATTTCATGGTAGTTTAGGGAGATATAGCCAGAATTTAATTCTTTCAATTATTTAGTATTATGAAATTATATACAAAATCCTTCTATGTTCTATTTTCAACATTTCAATGTCCATTGTTTGTACTTTATATAGCATTTTCACTATAAGGATACATTATAATCAATAAAATTGGGATATTCTTCCATTTTGGGGACGTAAAATAGTCGTCAACAAAATTGTAAGAGTTAAAAGAATTCCCATATTTATGATATACAATTACCAACGCATCATAAAATAACAATTTTAATAACCTTATGTAACTCTTTTTTGCAGTTGAATATAGTTTCAAATTTTGTAATCTTCTTATTGTTGCAATTGATTTTTGCCAATTTCTATTTTGATTTTCATATAGTTAAGTACTATGAAATTGCCCATTATGAAGTCCTTTATACAAGAGAATAATCTATAAATTAATATTTCTTTGCTTATCTGTTAATTAGTGATTTGGGAAAACAAATTTCTTCGAACAGATCAAAAGTAGAAGTATTATTCATCAAAATATTAGTATTACTTTATACGAATTTGATTTAAAGATAATAAATTTGCTTGCCTTCAATTTGTTTTTGAACTTCGTAACTCCATAGCAAAACAGTGCAGGCAGGCAGAAATTCTGCATCGCACATCAGATCGCAAATAAGTGAATCATTCAGGTGTTTCAGAAGACTTTCCGTTTCCTTTGGAAAAGTTAGGGTGTTTATATCCTTGCAAACATTTTCTGAAAATGACACTTCAATCTTCGGTAGCTGAACAATTTGAGGATGGCAGGTTATATTTTTCAGCGTATCAAAAATCTCGCTGCACAAACGGATGGCCTCTCGATATCGCTTGCCGGTCTCGGGAGCCTTACAGATTTGCAATGGCTCGGCTAAATATTCGAACGTATATTTTGAAGTAAATGGGAGGGTCACAGCGCTGGGAAAAGAACATTGATTGCGGGTAATTTCCTCGATGAATGTATTGTACGTTACCGATGAATTCACGGGAGCCGCGGAATAATATTTAAATAACAATATACTAAGAAATAATTTGAATAGAATATTAAAGCTTCTCAAAGTTTGGTTAATCATTGTGCTCAAGGTTGTGCCAGGAATGTCACAATAAAAGTATTTATTTATAACCGATTACGCACAATAATTTTTTCTAATAGTTTTTATTTTTGTAGGCTCGCAACAAGAAGATAACAACAAGTATGTAAAATTTACATCGTCCCACACAAACACAAAATATTAAAAAAGATATATATATAGTTCAGAAAAAAATGTGAGCTGAACGAAAGAAAGTACTTAAATGGTGTATTTCTAGAAATTTGGAAATTCACTTTATTTGTGTATATTAAAAAATCACTTCATATCATTTCAGTTCGTTGTGCAACTTTATGAGATAATCACTTGTCTTTCCAGGCGATTGGCTGGATATGTGAAAATATCTAACTCTGAAGTAACTAGGAAAAAATAATTATTAATCAATAAGAAAATAGTGTTTTGATGAGTACGAATGGTTGCTTGATTTCCTAACTAATCGTGCTTTTTGTTATTGAAAATTGATGAAATCTTTAATTGATTTACGTAGTTTAAGATAAGTCATTGAGAAGGAGTGATTTACTCTCATGCTTTAACATGAATATTAAATAAAATATGGATCTGGCAAAACTTTCAAGTGAATTCTTTGTTTATATTGATTATATATAACATAAATATCAGGAATCAATTTTAAGAATAAAAAATTAATTCAAGTCCTATAAGTTTATCAGTTGCTTGAATTCATTTTACGCATTTTAACATGTGTAATATGATTGTATTGTATGCAACTATGATTAAAATTAAAAACAAGTATTCTTAGCAGTGTCAAAAAATATACGGACACCAAGTGAGCATTCTATATTAATCCTATGTCAATCAAAATATAATAGGAAATTAATATTTTGACATTAACATGCATTTTTTTTATCCACTCAATCAATAGGTGATAAGGACATAATGTTTACGCGCAGACAATGGAGGATGCATTACAGACTGAATGTGCTGTGCTATGGTTCGTGATTTGGCTGAGTGATCCGTCACTGCCATGCGCACTATTTGCCTGTCATCACATGAAATGGTGCACTGAGGTGGATGTGATCAAACACGTCGGTCCGTCTTACACTCCTGCATCCAACAATCACATATCCACATTACAGTTGTTTGCTTACGCCCAACAGGATTACTGATTTCCCTGAAAGATAATCCACAATCTCGGCAGAACACTATCTTTCTTCTGTTGAACTCGGATACTTGATCTAAAATTGTTCTTTGTTCCTATAAATCATAATTGATCGTTTATTTGGAAAAAAAAAACACAATTGCCGAACTTGAAATCACCGAAATCTCCAAGCTTTGAATAACGCTTTGAAGTGGAGCATGATGCACGCCTGCGCTGAAATTCTAATCATTTGTATACCTCACTTCCGCTAATGCATGTTATAAATTTAATGTTATTTGCATGCTTCCTTCAGGGTGTTGCATTTACGGTGGCCAACTGTGTAATTGTAGTGAGTCACTTTTCGAAAATAACTTTCCCAAATATATTTTTATTATGAGCGTCGTGTGCTGGCCTGGTTAGAAAAGTCAACTTTCTGTCTATGATAAATAGTGATTTTTATTCCCGATTTAATTGAAGATCTGTCGTGTTTACTGATGGTAGCTGGGGCAATTGTGTCCGCAGTGTTTTCCTAGTAAAATGATACCCCTGGGTGTAGCTGGCAAGCTATGGGATCTTCCGATTGATTTCCATTTCTATATTTCACAATCAAGACAAAATCCTCTTCGGTAGGACGATGGTGAATCCTATACTGAGTACACTCATTTCATAACTTACCATTAATACCCCTTTGCTGTGACGACAATCCCTCGAAGATCGAGCATATGATAATTCCTTAATTGGTAGGACATTAGAAAGAAATTAATTTTTAATTGTTGATTCAGATGAGATGCAAAGGACACTAGTAGTTGACGTTAGTAAAGGAAAGTAGAAAAGGAAAACTAAAACATCATAAATTGGATGTTATTGCAACAAATATAGAAAAATGTATATCTTTTTCTATAACCAAATATGAAGATAAATTATCATTTTCATTGCAATTTATTGATAGTTATCAGTTTTTACCTGCGTCACTTGAAAAGTTAATCCTTAATTTAAGGCAAAATGAATTTCTAATATTAAGAGAAAATGTTCCTTTTAATTCAGACCTTCTGATTCGTAAAGGAATATATCCTTATGAATATGTATCTTCATTTAGTAAATTTAAAGAAGAATGCTTGTCTCCTATTTTCGTCTTTTACAGTACCTTAAGCGAAAGTAACATTTCCCAAGATGAATATAATCATGCTAAATATGTATGGGAAGTTTTTTATATCAAGAATTTAGGAGAATATCATGATTTGTATGTAAAATCAGATGTTCTCCTTTCAGCTCATGTTTTTCAGAACTTCTGAAAGTTGTGTAAAGAAAGCTATGACATAGATGTAACACATTTATTGACCTCACGAGGCCTTGTTTGGCAAGCCTGTTTGAAGATATGTGCACAACCGCTGGAATTATTTACCGATATTGATATGCATCTAATCATAGAGAGAGATATTAGAGGAGGAATATCAAATGTGAGTAAAAGATGGACTAAAGCTAATAATAAATATTTGGAAAACTATGGTAGTTCTAGTCCTTCCTCTTGCATAATGTATTTGGATGCTAATAACTCATATGGATGGACAATGGTGCTGCCTTTACCATATGGTAGTTTTGACTGTGTTTCTCCAGACACAGTCACGGAAGAATATATACTGTCATTAAAAGAAAATAGCAATGAAGGTTTAATTTTTGAAGTTGACTTAATCTATGGCAGACACTTACATGACGAGCATAATAAACATCCGCTTGCTGTGGAAAAATTAGAAATCTCATAAAAAGTGTGGTAATCAAAGATTAATCATGGAGGAAGGAATATAAGAGGAGTTGTTCTAACCGCGAAATATCATCAGCGCCGGTGAAGCAGCAAGCAGACGATACCACGCCCACTCTGTCTTTCAAGAGAAACAGTACTTTCTTATTGAGGACACAGTACAGGCAAGCATTATTTTCATTTAAATTGGACACACCGAAATAAAAGGGATCTAAATTACTTACTATTTTTAAAAAAAGTTATTTTTATTGATAGTTAAGTGCTTATTTTGTATTTTTGCAAATTATTAATATTATGTATTTCAATAAAGAAATTTTAGGCGCATTATTCCCGTTATTGACTTTGAGATAAACACTTGAATATTATGAATTAAATTAAATATCATATTAATAGTGTTTCTCAACCTTTTAGTATTCACGGCCCAAATTTCAATCGTAATTTTCATCGCGCCCACCTCCCCAACACATACAATAAAATGCATACAATAATAAAGTATTTTGAGTATTTTGGCCCTAAACCTACACTACAACCTTAATTTTAAACTTTACAAACTACCAAGAATAAGGAAATTTATTGACATTTTGCAACACCGATCCTCAGCATTGAAAAAACAAGAATCATATGCCTTTTTATTGCTCTTGAGTCTCGCCATGTCGGGGATTCTCACGGTTTCGCGAGAAGTTTCGATTTGTCTGGTCAGCTTAAAAGTTAAGTTACGAGCATGCGCAGATGTGAACGAATGTTTTCTCATTGGGAAAAGGAGAAAGTTCTATGACGTCCATATCAATTCCAGACTATCTCATTCGAGTCGATCCTTCTATCGCTATTGAATGTGTATGTTATTCTATTCCTAATGTGTATATTATATATATTTTCGTGTAATTGCAATTCACCGTATTAAATATTCACGGCAGTAGACTTATGCAGAATTATAGATAAATTTTTCAGCGGGCGTAAGCGAGCATTAGACGATAGACAAGCATCAACAAGTACACAGACGAGCGTGGTTCCGAAAATAAAATCAAGAAAATATTCTCAAGAATACCTAAATTTAGGGTTCAATTAGTACTGAAGTAAATGAAGAAGAAAGGCCCCTGTGTATCATTTGCTCAAAAATGTTGTCGGCAGACAGCATGAAACATAATAAACTTAAACGACATTTGGAAACGCTTCATAAGTGAGTACGTAAACAAACCCAGAGAATTCTTCGAATTAAAATCATATGAAGAGCAAAAATCATTGTTTAAAAAAACTTTGTCTGTGAATGAAAAAGCTTTAATTGCATCTTAAAAAGTTTCATATAAAATGGAGAGATGCAAAAAGCCTCACACCATTGGTGAAGAGCTTATTTTGCCAGCCGAAATTGAGATTGTAGAAATTATGTTTGGAGATAATTTTGCAAAACAATTGCAGTCTATACCTCTTTCAAATGATACTGTTGCCCGTCGAATTGCTGATATAGCTGAAGATGTAGAGTGTCAGCTTTTGTCGAAGTTGCGTGACAAATTGTTTTCAATACAACTCGATGAGGCAACAGATAGTAATAAAGATGCTCATTTCATTGCCTATGTTAGATTTTGTGATGATTTGTCAGTAGTAGAAGAATTACTTTTCTGCAAACCAATAGAACTCAAAGCAACATCACTCACATTATTTGCTATCTTAAATGATTTTATGAACTAGGAAAACATAGAAGGGAAAATTTGCGTCAGAATATGCACCGATGGTGCTCGTTCTACGTCCCGAAGATTCCAAAGTATTGAAGCATTTGTGAAACAAAAATCACCACAGTGCGTCAGGACACATTCCATGATCCACAGAGAAGCTTTGGCTTCCAAAAGATGAGTCCTGGTTTGAATATTGTGTTAAAACTACGGTTGTAACCGTAGTAAATTATATAAAAATGAGATCCCTGAATTCAAGAATCTTTTCCGCACTTTGTAAAGACATGAGTGCAGTACATTCAGCGTTACTATTTTACTGCGAGACAAGATGGTTATCACAAGGGAAATTTTTGCAACGTGTTTATGAATTAAGAGAAATTTCCGTTTTCCTAGAAGAGGAAATTAAACGTGTAAAAACCAATATAACTCTAAATAGACCAATATATGTAGGATTTGCAATATTAGAATTAAGTAAATAGTACATGTACAATTTTCATTATAATTTTATAAAAAAGGAATATGGGGACAGCGTTTCACTTTTATTCACAGATACTGATTCTTTAATTTATGAAATAAAAACGGAAGACATATATCAAGATATGCTCAAACATGATAAAAAATTCGACTCACCTCATCCGGAAAATCACTTCCTTTTTAGCACAGAAAATAAGAAAAAAATTGGGTATTTTAGAGATGAACTGAATTCAAAAACTTCTGTAGAATTTGTTGGACTGCGGTTAAAAATTGTCTTCTCATCTATCTGCAATAGGTGAGAAAAAATTGCAAAAGGTATTTAAACATATGTGATAAAGAAAAAGTTTAAACATTCCTAGTATAAAATTGTCTTTTTAAATCTGAAATAACACGAGAAACAATACAGAACAATAAAAATAATGTATTTACCATCAAACAAAACAAAATAGTCTTATCACCATTTGATGGCAAAAGGTACATATTTAGATAATGGAATTCACAATCTTGCTTATGGTCACTACAAAATTTCTCATGATTGAATTTAAAAGATTTACCTAGCATTCAAAATATTAACGTTTACTCATATTTATCCAACTTTATTTCATTGATTGTGGAATAGGACTACTACTATATTAACGATAATTAGTCGAATTGTAGTGTTAAAACCACATTAAAAAATCACTCCAAGCTGTCCTACCTTAATGGTGGTGTGGAAATGGGCAGAACCATTGACTTAACTATTCTTAAAAATGATTAAATTTTGAAATATACTCATAATAAAAATTAAGTTATGTAAATACTACTATCCCATGGACTCTTTTGTAGGTCAGAGGGGTCAATCATCACAATCTGAAAATAAATATACAAATATTTTTTTTTCAGAAAAAATATTTCTGTTATTTATTACTGTACTTAACAGATGCATCATGATACTTATATTAGCTTCAAACATATGTGTTGTAAATTTATTTGAATATAATTCTGTGTTGCCATTCTGTTAATTTAATATATAGTTTTTATAAGAGTAAAATCAATCATTGAATTATCGCTGTTTATGAAAATATAAATGTTGCCATACCACACAAGCTAACTTTATTTACAATACAACAGTATCTCTACAACTACAAAAAAATTCTTACCTTATCACATGCTGTGATTGTCCCTCCTCAAAGTGCAAAATCTCCAAACTTATATATATATATATATATATATATATATATCTATCTATCTATCTATATATATATATATATATATATATATATATATATATATATATATATATATATATATATATATATATATATATATATATATATATATATATCTATCTATCTATATATATATATATATATATATATATATATATATATATATATATATATATATATATATATGAACTCATTATATTTATTCTTGTGTTATTTTCTATTTCAAAAAGGTTTTTGATATGCCTTCGGGAAGCAGTGGCGGCATTCAGACTTAAGTCTAAAGTCATTGCAGAAAAGTATCAGTAGTCATTGCATGTCCGGCTTCAAGTAGTGTTGACCCCCTGTCGAAGTTGATACTTTTTTTCATTTGATTTATTTATTGTGATTTTTCCAAATCCCTTTTATTCTGTATGTTTGTTTAAATTATTCATATTTAAAAATTTTAAATTCATTTTTCAAATTTTCCTTGTCTATTCAATCTGTTCACTAAATGTATATAGTCTTGTCTTTTCATTTAATTGTTCTTCTTTTAACATTTGTTCAATTACAAAAAAATTCGATTATTCATATTTCGGTAATTCTATTTAAGTTATTTATTTTAGTAGTTCCTGTTAAATTCATTGTCAAGAATATTACTAAGGATTACATAGTTTATATTAATTAAACCTAAAGTAGTATACAACGTAGATTTTGTTTCTTGGATTAGAATTGTAAGTATATATACCGAAATTCGAAAATATAATACAAAAAGTGGAAAAATAGTTATGTGATTAAATAAATCCTGCGTATTCGATAACACATTAACATTTGCATTAAAATAATTTTTTAAAGTATAGCCTATTTATTTCTACATATGACACATGTATTAATAAAATTATTTTAGAAAAAAAAATTACCAATTGCCAAAAATTAAAGAAAAGTTGAAATTTGTGAAAAAAAAATACAAGTTGCGTCATGTTATGTTTTTGAGAATGAGAATCAAAACTAGGGTCACATTTTTGTGGTCTAATAAAGAGATAAATTTTCATTTTAAAGATTAATAAACAAACAAAGATTAAAATGTTTTTGATTATAAAAAAGGAAAACTAAGCCATAAGTACAATATGTGAGTTTCATTGTTATTTTATGATTTTAAACAAAGTCTATTCCAAATTTGAAAATGTTT